>ML322757.1:0-18757 GCA_005239505.1 Nicotiana paniculata
TTTTGACACTTAAAATGACTGGGCGTTTTTTACCTATGCGATCGCGGAGAAAGGGCTGCGATCGCATAGAGGACTGTTTATTTAAACTACGTGATCGCGAAGAAGCCTATATGATCGCAGAGCTCTACAGACCCCACCATACGCGATCGAAGTCCATTGGATGCGGTCGCACTAAACCTCTACCAGCCCCTCCCCCAGCTCACCTACACACTTGTGCGGTCGCAGGTCCCCTTGTGCGATCGCATAAGGTAACTGACCCCTCCCCCTTCACAAGGCTATGCGATCGCGACTATACCTATGCGATCGCATAGAGTAAAACACCTGACACCAGAAAAATGCACCTACACCATATTTTTCACCAAGTTTGCACCCCGACAACTACCCGAAACTCACCCGAGCCCTCGGGGCTCAAAATCAAATATGCACACAACCCCAAAAATATNTATTTCACCAAGTTTGCACCCCGACACCTACCCGAAACTCACCCGAGCCCTCGGGGCTCAAAACCAAATATGCACACAACTCCAAAAATACCCTACGGACTTGTTCGTGTAATTAAATCCCCAAAATAACATTATAAACATCGAATTAAACCTCAAAATCTATAGAAATTCTCAAAACTTCTTAAACTTCAATTTTTTCCATTTATGATCCGAATCACGTCAAACTAAGTTCGTTTCTTACCAAATTTCACAGATAACACATAATAGGCATATTGAACCTGTTCCGGGCTCCGAAACCATAATACGGGCCCGATATCACAGGTTTCACATCAAATCTCATTTTCAAAAACCTTTATATTTTTCAGAAAATAATTTTCTTCAAAAATTCATTTCTCAGACTTGGCACCTCGGAATTTGATTCCGTGCATACGCCCAAGTCCCATATTTTCCTACGAACCCTCCGGGACCGTCAAATCATAGGTTCGGGTCCGTTTACCATAAATGTTGACCAAAGTTAACTTTACGCAAATAATTAATACAAAATCATCATTTTATCAATTTTCCACTTAACAGCTTCCCGACTACACGTCCGAGTTGCGCACGAACATCGAGGTGAGATAAAAGGAGGCTTTCATGACCTCGGAACACAAATTTAACTAAAATTATACGGACATTTTAGATCATCACAATAAGATGGCCACCCTTTTGTGCAGACCTTGTGCCACGTTAAAATATCCCTGCACAGCTGTACTTTGAGGGTCCATGCTCATTGTTTGTCTATAGTGGGACCATAATGGACACCCTAACACCTTACTTGCTCTTCTTGCGCTTTATATGTTTCTTTTTCTTTTTGAATTTATATATTGAATTCTTGATTTAAAACTTGATCGAGAACTATTAATTCAAAGAACTGGTACATAAAATTTATCTTTTAATCATTGTTATCTTAGCTGACACATATGTCCTGAATGTCTCTCTAATAGTTTGCTCCTGTTATATTTATATTTTAATAAAAGTCTATTTACACAATAATATTATATTTAAGGAGAATTAGGTTCTATCAGTTGAATTTATCAATCTTGGCATATCCTCCAAAATTTCCTACAACATAGTCCTCCAAAATTTCCTGCCAATTTCTACAATTAGACCCTCAGCCTTTCTCATTGAAGGCCTATATTGGCTAGTCATACAATTAATCGTAGAAAATCATTGCTAAAATTTTAAGGGATAGACTTGAAGATTAGCTATAACTCATATTTCAAATTAAGAAGATTAATATAAGTATATTTAAGATCTGAGGTAGCTTCTAATGAAACATTTTCAAATGCCAAATGGCATCCAAAGCTACTGCAGATCCCACCTCCCACCTAGCATAGATTAATCTCAAATTAATTTTTACCACCTAAATCATATTCCAACACTATGTATCTTAAAGGGATTGGACATTATATGAACTTGATCCTCTTGGACCATTTAGAAAGTTTAGGTTGCTCCCTACATTTGTTTCTCTTATACCTTTGAATCTCAGAACCTTTGGTATTATATGTTTTTGCTTGCTCTATATCTAATAGAGAGTACCATATAGATTTAGATGACTTAAAAGTTAGGATGTTTATTTGTTTGTTAAGTTTCTGCAATCTCCATTTGACCGCTTTTAAGGAAAAAGATGTGTTTTATAGCGTTCGCTGAACTCCAATTAAATTCTTTGAAAAATACTGACAAAATATTTTTACTGTAAAAACATTGTCGAGAGAAACACAATAATCTTTTCAAATATTTTATGGGAAGAACACTGTAATCTTTTCAAAAGTAGAATTCACATCATGTACTGAGAATTTAAACTATGAACATATAAAAAAAATTAATATTTACTATGGAAAAACTAAATTCTTATGGGAAAAAATTACTATTATTTTCTCTAATCGGTAGTTAGGTCTTATAATATGAGATAAAGAGAGTACTTGAATGAGAAAAAAAATATAGTACAACATTTAGCAATATTTACGAGTTTAACATAGATATTAGATCATGTTATTAGTAACTTTTATTCGTTTACGGTGATCTAGGGAGAATGATTAATTCATGCAAATTCCGTTTAGACAACTTTAGAAAATAATTGGGAAAAATTTATTTAAAGTTGAAGTTACATAAAATTAACTTTTGTTTTCTAACAAATTGGCAAGTTTCATGTCTAGCTTATTTCTTGGCCACATGTACTCTCAAATATTTTCTTCTTACACGTGAAATTTATAGCATACAAAAAAAATGTTTTTTTTTGTATTTTTCTTTTTCTAAACTAAAACTAATATTCTTTCACTCAATATAAATTGAATTTTATGTAACTGTAGCATATTTATTTCTAAAATCTTATAATTTTAGATTATCAATGCATATAAATTAAGAAAATAATTCACTCACGCTAATTAGCACAATTTAAATATAGAAGAATTAACCCGAATAGCCACCCGCCCAACTGTTTAAAATAAAGATATCTAGTGGAGATATAATATATACATAATTTATATATTATATGTGTATAATTATATATTCTCAATGTATAAATGTGATGACCCAAAGGGCCATCTTATAAATTAAGACTCCATTCCAAGATCATTAGCCTTAAAAAGATTTATTTATATATCTCAATTTACGTGAGTCCGGGCGTGAAACCAGAAAGCTTTTATGTGAAAATATGAGAAATAGTAATTTTTGAAATTTAAAATTTGGTTTTAATTGACTTTATTCAACATTTTTAGTAAACAGACCCGGATCTGTGTTCCGACGATCCCGGGAGGTCCGTAGTAAAATATGAGACTTGGGCATATGCCCGGAACTGAATTCCGAGGTCCCTAGCCTTAGAAATTAATTTTTAAAAGAAATTATTTTGCTGGATTCTTAATGAAATAAAGAAATAAAGTAATGTTTGAAACCGTTGGTATCGAGCCCGTATTTTGGTTCCAGAGCTCGATACAGGTTTGTTATGATGTTTACATCCTATCTGTGAAATTTGGTAAGAATCGGAGTTGATTTGACGTGATTCGGAAGTCCGGTTGAGAAATAGTGAAAGTTGAGTGTTCTTGAGAAAAATAATGAGTTTTGAGGTTAAATTCATAGTTTTGGACGTTATTTTCATGATTTGATTGCACGAGCAAGTCCATATGATGTTTTTAGACTTGCGTGCATGTTTGGTTTGGAGCCCCGAGGGCTCGGATGAGTTTCGGGTAGACTACGGGATGTTTTAAACTTAGAATTTTCTGTTGTTTTTTCTGCTACTGGTGCACAATCAATTTATTCTTCGCGTTCGTGTGGCCTCACTCGCAAACGCGTAGAGTAGAGTTTCACTGGCGTCATTTTTGTTCTATGCGAACACGTGGCCTTGGACGCGAACGCGAATGCGAAGCACTAGGAGGAAACCCTTCACGAACGCGGCCAAGCCATCGCGAACGCGAAGAGTTAAGTGGACCTGGGGGTGGGGGAAACCATTTGCTCTATGCAAACGCAACCACATGAACGCGAACGCGATGGCCTATGGAGTTAAAGCTCCGTGACAACAGCGATACTACTGGAAAGGATGGTTTCAATATTTCCCATACGCAATCCTTTGTATAGACGTTGTGGCGGATGGCGCTAAGATGGAATAGGCCCGCTAATATGCCCAATGTTCCTGCTGCAATATGATGAGAGGCCTATTCCTCCTGGAACAAAAGGATCAAAACCTTCCACGCCCCACGCTGGATTTACAGGTTGTACTTTTCCCGTTAGTCCATAAGGGTCGGACACCCATATNTCTCAGCAACAGTCGGACAAGTGCCCATCCAATGCGAACGTGAAGGCCATTGGGCCTGACCCATCGCGAACGCGGCAGGCCCATCGCAAAGGCGAAGAAGGCCTGCCCAGTCATATAAAAACCAGTTTTAAAACGGGCAGAAGCTATCTTTCACCAATTTTTGAACACAAAGACCTAGAGGCAATTTTCTTCATAAAATTTCATCCCCAATGTGTTGGTAATCAATCCTAAACCCTTCTCTTTCAATTACCCAATATTTTTCATCACTTTTCAATTCAAAATCAAGAATTTTCATGGTAAAAATTGAGGGTTTGGGTAGAATTAAGGAATTTTGTAAAAAGAGATTTTGACCTCGAATTGAGGTCGAATTTCGAAACTAATTGCATATTCGGGCTCGGGGATGAATGGCTAAACAAAATTTGGTCCGAACCCTGAGTTTGGAACAAGCGAGCCCGAGCTCGTGTTTTAACTTTTCTTGAGAAAGCTTAGGAAATAATGATTTTTTAGTAAAGTTAGTTCTTTTAGCATAAATTAATGATATTAAACTAATTATTATTAGATTCGAGCAGGTTAGAGGCAAATTCAAAAGGAAAAGCGGTAATTGAGCAGTGAATGGCCTGCAAAATTGAGGTAAGTATTTGGTTTAACCTTGACTTGAGGGAATAAGAAACCCCAACTTAAATGATATGTGAATTCGCATGTGTGTGGTGCATAGGCGAGGTGGCACCAAATGGTCTGTTAATCATGATCCCTTCCCCGTTTCCAATTATTTGCTTCCGGACTTAATTGTTTCATGATCATTGAGGTCTATATGTCTATTTGGGTTTGTTGATTTATTGTTAAGTATTAATTCAAGTATTTTTGAAGTGTTGGTTGTTCTTTTAGTTTTGTTATGTTACATGAGGATTGAGCTGGATGTCAGTGTTACGATATGTATATAAATTCCAGTTGGCTTCATTATGAAATGATAATTGATGAAGTTTATGAGTTTTACATCTTCTGTTTACAATTGTTGATATAAAAAATATTGTGAAAGACTTGGCCTGAATTGTGAAAGTTTTTTTTTATAAATAAACTGATATGATATGTTTGGTGGGAGCGGGTTGCACGCCGCAACAAGGAGTGATAAGGGTGGACAGGAGGGATCGGGTTGTACGCCGCAATAGGAGAAATAAGGGTGATATATATAGGGAGGAGCAATAAGGGTCGACAGGTGGGAGCGGGTTGCGTGCCGCAACAAGGAGCGATAAGGGTGAATATTTATGTTTTACTGATTTTCAAAAATAAGGATTTGAAAAACTCCGATTTTATTAAAAAGGCTTTCATACTCTGATTTTTTTATTGTGATTTAAATTGAAACTTAGAAAAAAATTGAGAAGCTGATTATAATTGATATCTGAAAAAAGTTATCAGAGTTGTTTCTTTTATTTACTATTGCAAGTTACTGGTTGTCGAGTTTATTATTATTATTTTTTTCTTGATTATTATATATATTGTTCACAGGTTATATTATTAACGCCCCGCCGTAGCCTCGTCACTACTTCGTCGAGGTTAGGCTCAGCACTTACTCAGTACATGGGGTCGGTTGTACTGATACTACACTCTGCACTCTTTTATCCAGATCCAGGTACCGGCCAGAGTTAGGAGATCTTAGTAGCTGAGCATTTTTGTTCGGAGACACGAGGTAGATCTGCTGGCGTCCACAGTTATTTTATTTCGTTCGAAACAGACATATATACTTCTTTCAGCCATTATTTGTAGTATTCTTAGTAGTTCGTGAATTGTGACACCAGACCCTAAGGTAGTTTTATAGTTCTATATTTAGTTCGTGGTTCAGTTTAATTATTGATTGTTATTATTTCATGAAGTTATCTAGTGGAAAGTATTAGATTCGTATTTATTTTGAATTGTTCTATTATGTGTAAGTAACTTTAAAATAAAATGGTTAGTAAATTTCTAACATCGGCTTGCCTAGCGAGTATTGTGTTAGGCGCCATCACGATCTCGTGGTTTGGGAATTTGGGTCGTGACAAGTTGGTATCAGAGACATTTGTACTTGTCTCTCAAAGGCTATGAAGTTAGGAACAAACTCAGTTTTTATTTCTACTCTGTCGTGCGATTCTTGGTATTTCAAATAATGATTGAACTCTTCTACTCTCTCTCAGATGGCGAGAACACGTGCTTCTTATTCCGCTAACCAACACTCCGGTCTTCCAGCAGTAGCAGCAGCAACAACTCCTATTAGGGGCAGAGGCCGAGGCCACGTCAGAGGCCGAGGCAGGGGCAGGACTCAGCCCGTTGCTCATACTGCGGCCCCAGCTGCGGAGCCCCAAATTGAGATTGATGGGAGGGGCCCCATCTCAGACCGTTCCAACTGGACCAGCACAGGTTCCAGAGGGGTTTATTGCTACTCCGGTACATCAGGATGCTTTGGTCCGATTAGTGGGCCTTATGGAGAGTGTAGCCCAGACTGGCGCACTCCCTATTGAAGCAGCCTCATCTCAGGCTAGAGGAGGGGTTCAGACTCCTGTAACCCACACTCCTAATCAGACTACTTCTCAGGTTCAGACCCCAGCAGCCAATTCAGCTGGGGTAATTCAGCCAGTTGCTCCAGCGCCACCTGTTGATGGGGAAGCTATGTCCACCGATGCTTTGTGGATATTGGACAGGTTCATCAAGATTTTCCCTGTTCACTTCAGTGGTGCTACTTCAAAGGATCCTTAGGAATATCTGGACAGTTGTCATAAGGTTCTTCGTAATATGGGTAATTTGGAGACCAATGGGGTCGACTTCGACGCGTTTCAGATGACTGGCTCCGCCAAGAAATGGTGGAGGGATTATTTGTTGAATAGACCAGCTGGGTCACCTACTCTGACTTGGGATCAGTTTTCTCACCTCTTTTTGGATAAATTTTTGCCTATCACTACCAGAGAAGAGAAGCGTCGGCAGTTTGATCATCTTCAGTAGGGAGGCATGACAGTTAACGCTTTGTGGATTTGGCTCCGCATGCTATTCTTTTATTGCCCACGGAGAGGGAGAGAGTTAGGAGATTTATTGAGGGCCTTGCCCAGCCCATCAGGTTGCAAATGGCAAAGGAGACAGGGTATGAGATTTCATTTCAGGATGCGGCCAATGTGGCCAGGAGAGTTGAGACGGTTCTCGGTATGGGAGGTCAGGGGTCAGACAAGAGACCTCTCCATTCTGGTAGATTTAGCGGTGCCTCGTCTGGAGGCGCAGATACTCAGGGTAGAGGCCGTTCTTGTAGGCCATTTAATTCAGCACTTCAGACGTCCTATGGTGCTTCAGGTGGTCGTGGCTCTTACTTGCCTTATTCTGATCAGTCAGCCCCTATCAGAGCACTTTCTCTTCGGAGTTATTATCGTGGTCAGCCAGTTCGTCAGGGTCAGCCTCAGTATCAGGATGGTTGTTATGAGAGTGGTGAGTATGGACACATTCGGAGATATTGTCCAAAATTTTTGGGTAATCAACCTCAGTACCAGAATTCTCGTGCTATAGTTCCGGCACTAGCTGCAGCACCACCTGCCCACCCAGCCAGGGGTATGGGTCAGGTAGTTAGAGGTAGAGGTCATAATGTTAGAGGTGGAGGTCACCATGCTAGAGGTGGAGGCCAGCCTGCTAGAGGTGGTGGCCAGCCCGTTAGAGGTGGAGGACCACCTATTAGAGATCCTCCCAGTGACGCAGTTCAGGGTGGTGGGGCCCAAATTATATGCATTTCCAGCCAGACCCGAGGTGGAGTCCTCTGATGCAGTTATCACAGGTACCATTTCAGTTTGTAATAAAGATGCTTCAGTGTTGTTTGATTCGGGATCTACTTATTCTTATGTATCATCCTATTTTGCCTCGTATTTGGTTGCGCCCCGCGATTCTTTGAGTGTTCCTGTTTATGTGTCTACGCCGGTGGGGGATGCTATTGTTGTAGATTGTGTATATCGTTCGTGCGTAGTCATTATTGAGGGTCTTGAAACTAGTGTAGACCTTTTGCTTCTTGACATAGTCGATTTTGATGTCATATTGGGAATGGATTGGTTGTCACCTTATTATGCCATCTTGGACTGTCACGCCAAGACAATTACTTTAGATTTTCCCCGATTTCCTCGGTTAGAATGGAAAGGGACCCCTGGTCATTCTCCCAGCAGAGTGATTTCTTATGTCAAGGCTCGTCGTATGGTTGAGAAATTATGTTTGGCTTATTTGGCTCATATCCGTGATTCTGATGCCGAGATTTCTTTAATAGAGTCAGTGTCTATTGCTCGGGAGTTTCCCGAAGTGTTTCCTGTAGACCTGCCGGGGATGCCACCCGAAAGGGATATCGATTTTTGTATTGATGTTGCTCCGAGCACTCAGCCCATTTCGATTCCTCCATACTGGATGGCCCCACCAGAATTGAAAGAACAGTTGCAAGGCCTGCTTGATAAAGGTTTCATTAGACCTAGTGTCTCGCCTTGGGGTGCACCGATTTTGTTTGTAAAGAAGAAGGATGGATCGATGAGAATGTGTATAGATTACCGGCAGTTGATTAAAGTTACTATCAGAAATAAGTATTCGTTGCCGAGAATTGATGATCTATTTGATCAACTTCAGGGTGCCAGTGTTTTTACAAGAAATTGATCTGATATTGAGCTACCATCAGTTGAAGAGTAGGGTGTCCGATGTTCCTAAAACAACCTTTCGGACAAGGTATGGACACTATGAATTTTTGGTGATGTCTTTTGGCTTGACTAATGCTCTAACAGCCTTTATGCATTTAATGAATCGAGTTTCAAGCCTTATCTGGATTCCTTCGTAATTGTGTTCATTGATGATATTCTTATATACTCCCGCAGTTGGGAGGAGCATGAACAGCACCTCCGTATAGCACTCCAGACTTTGAGGGATGTTAGTTGTATGCAAAATTTTCAAAGTGTGAATTTTGGTTAGATTCAGTAGCTTTCTTGGGTCACATCGTATCAGCAGAGGGTATTCAGGTAGATTTTAAAAATATAGAGGCAGTCAAGAACTGGCCTTGACCCACTTCATCCACGGAAATCAGGAGCTTCTTGGGTTTGGCGGGATATTACCGTCGTTTTGTGGAGGGGTTCTCGTTTATAGCATCCCCGATGACGAGACTAACTTAGAAGGGTGCCCCATTTAAATGGTCGGATGAGTGTGAGGCGAGCTTCCAGAAGCTCAAGACAGTCTTGACTTCAACACCGCTATTGGTGTTACCATCAGATTCAGGATCTTTCATGGTATATTGTGATGCTTCCCGTGTTGGGTTGGGAGAGTTATTGATGTAAGAGAGCAGGGTGATAGCATATGCGTCTCGACAGTTAAAGATTCATGAGAAGAATTATCCTGTCCATGACTTAGAATTGGCAGCCATTATTCATGCATTGAAAATATAGAGGCACTATCTTTATGGCGTGCCATGTGAGGTTTACATGGATCATCGTAGCCTCCAATACTTGTTCAAGCAAAAGGATCTTAATTTGAGACAGAGGAGATGGTTAGAGTTATTGAAAGATTATGACGTCACTATATTGCATCATATGGGGAAGGACAATGTGGTGGCCGATGTATTGAGTAGGAAAGCAGTAAGTATGGGCATCCTTGTATGTATTCAAGTTAGTGAGAGACTGTTAGCTCCAGATATTAAGACATTGGCTAATCAGTTCTTGAGGTTAGATATTTCGCCCAGCCATGTTCTAGCTTGTACAGTTGCTTGGTCTTCCTTGTTTGAGCCTATCAGAGATCGGCAGGATGATGACCCGCACTTGATGGTCCTTAGGGACACCGTTTGGGATGGTGGTGCCAAGAAGGTTACAATTGGAGATGATGGTGTTTTGAGGATGAAGGATCGTATATGTGTGCCTAACGTTGATGGCCTTCGTGAGTTGATTTTTGAAGAAGCTCACAGTTCTAAGTATTTTATTCACTCGGGTGCTGCCAAGATGTACCAGGACCTGCGACTGCACTACTGGTGGCAAAGGATGAAAAAGGATATCGTTGCTTATGTGTCTCGTTGTTTGAATTGCCAACAGGTGAAATATGAGCATCAAAGACCCGATGGTTTACTTCAGCATATAGAGATTCCTGAGTTTAAGTGGGAGCATATCACTATGGACTTTGTTGTTGGACTCCCACGGACTCGAAGGAAGTTCGACGCCATTTGGGTTATTATGGATAGGTTGACTAAATCAGCACATTTCATTCCAGTGGCAAGTACTTACACTTCGGAGCGGTTGGCAGAGATATATATTCAAGAGATTGTTCGCCTTCATGGTGTGCCCGTGTCTATCATTTCTGATCGAGGTATGCTGTTTACCTCGCACTTTTGGAGGGAAGTTCAACGGGAGTTGGGTACCCGAGTTGGGTTGAGCACCGCATTTCATCCTTAGACGGACGGGCAGTCCGAGCATACTATTCAGATTCTAGAGGATATGCTCAGCTCTTCTGTTATTGACTTTGGAGGTTCTTGGGATCAATTCTTGCCGTTAGCGGAGGTTTCCTACAATAATAATTATCAGTCGAGCATTCAGATGGCTCCCTATGAGGAATTATATGGTAGACGGTGTAGATCGCCAGTTGGGTGGTTTGAGGCAGGAGAGGCTCGGTTATTGGTTACAAACTTAGTTTAAGAGGCCTTAGATAGGTCAAGATTATACAGGAACGACTTTATGCAGTTCAGTCTAGACAAAAGATTTACGCCGATCGTAAGGTTCGGGATGTGGCATTCATGGTTGGAGAGAGAGTATTACTTCGGGTATCACCCATGAAGGGTGTTATGAGATTTTGGAAGAAGGGTAAGTTGAGCCCTAGGTATATAGAGCCATTTGAGATTCTTGATAGAGTGGGGGAGGTAGCTTATAGACTTGCGTTGCCTCCAGGGTATCCTCATTTCATCCGGTATTTCATGTATCAATGCTCCGGACATATCATGGTGACCCGTCCCACTTGTTAGATTTCAGCTCTGTCCAATTGGACAAAGATTTGACTTATGAGGAGGATCCGGTAGCCATTATAGACCGGCAGGTTCGTCAATTGAGATCAAAGAGTTACCCTTCAGTTCGAGTGCAGTGGAGGGGCCAGCCTGTTGAGGCAGCTACTTGGGAGTCCGATTCCGACATGCAGAGTAGATATCCCCACTTGTTTGCCAGTTCAGGTAATTTTCTATGTCCGTTCGAGGACGAACGTTTATTTTAGAGGTGCAGATTGTGATGACCCAAAGGGTCATCTTATAAATTAAGACTCCATTCCAGGCTCATGAGCCTTAAAATATTAACTTTATTTACCTCAATTTGCATGCGCAATCCGGGCGTGAAACTGGAAAGCTTTTATGTGAAAATATGAGAAATAGTAATTTTTGGAATTTAAAATTTGATTTTAGTTGAATTTGTTCAATATATTTAGTAAACGGATCCAGATCTATGTTCTGACGATCCCGGGAGGTCCGCGATAAAATATGGGACTTGGGTGTATGCCCGAAACTGAATTCTGAGGTCCCTAGCCTTAGAAATCAATTTTTGAAAGAAATTGTTTTGCTGGTTTAGTAATGAAATAAAAAAATGAATTATTGTTTGAAACCATTGGTATCAAGCCCGTATTTTAGTTCCGGAGCTCGATACAAGTTTGTTATGATGTTTACATCCTATCTGTGAAATTTGGTAAGAATCGGAGTTGATTTGACGTGATTCGGACGTCAGGTTGAGAAATAGTGAAAGTTGAGTGTTCTTGAGAAAAATGATGAGTTTTGAGGTTAAATTCATAGTTTTGGACGTTATTTTCATGATTTGATTGCAGAGCAAGTCCGTATGATGTTTTTAGACTGTGCATGTTTGGTTAGGAGCCCCGAGGGATCGGGTGAGTTTCGGGTAGGCTACAGGATGTTTTAAACTTAGAATTTTCTGCTGTTTTTTCTTCTACGGGTGCACAATCAATTTATTCTTCGCATTCGCGTGGCCTCACTCGCAAACGCGTAGAGTAGAATTTCACTGGGGTCATTTTTGTTCTATGCAAACTTGTGGCCTTGGATGCGAATGTGAAGCATTGGGGCGAAGCCCTTCGCGAACGCGGCCAGGCCGTCGCGAACGCGAAGAGTTAAGTGGACCTGGGGAAAGGGGAACCCATTTGCTCAATGCGAATGAAACCACATGGTCGCGAACGCGATGGCCTGTGGAGTTAAATCTCCACGAACGCGGCCCATCCAATTCGAACGCGAAGTCCATTGGGCCTGACCCATCGCGAACGTGGCAGGCCCATTGCAAACGCGATGAAGGCCTGCCCAGTCATATAAAAACTAGTTTTAAAACGAGTAGAAGCTATTTTTCACCAATTTTCTAACTACAAAGACCTAGAGGCAATTTTCTTCAAAAACTTTCATCCCCAAGGTGTTGTTAATCAATCCTAAACTCTTCTCTCTCAATTACCCAATGTTTTTCATCACTTTTGAATTGAAAATCAAGAATTTTCATGGTACAAATTGAGGGTTTGGGTAGAATTAAGGAATTCTGTAAAAATGAGATTTTGACCTCGAATTAAGGCTGGATTACGAAACCCGAACCCCGAGTTTGGACCAAGCAGGTCCAGGGTCGGGTTTTAACTTTTTTTGAGAAAGCTTAGGAAAATAATGATTTTTCAGTAAAGTTAGTTCTTTTAGCATAAATTAATGATATTAAACTAATTATGATTAGATTCGAGCGGGTTAGAGGCAAATTCGAAAAGAAAAGCGGTTATTGAGCAATGAGTGGTGATACGCTCAAATTACACCTTAAAATAGTATAAAGCGGTCGATGTCAAATATAATAAACCAACTAGGTTGGGGTCGAATCCCACAGAGAACAATATGTAGGCGATTAGGAATGTAAGTGAATTATCACTTACCGTGCAATGCCAAACACTTAGATTTTGGTTGTAAAAATATAATACCAAAATATAAACTAACCTACAAAGCAAGTAAAATGATCAATGGCTAAAAGGATGGATGCATCGGGAATTACACTCAAGTAACGATCCAATGTATTTTACGATTTTACAAATATGAGGGAGTTTATGTTAATTAGCCACGGATAATAATTCTTAATTAGCTTCTTCCGAAAACTAACAAGACTTCCTAATTGCATTATTCCTAATCCAATTAAGAGATTAAGCACACCCAGATATGGCTACAAGTAGTTCAATCCTATTCCTAGGTAGAATATATAAAATGAGGGTTAAAGCCTCGAGTTCTTGTTAATTAATCTTTCCCAAACCCAAATTATCTTTCCCAAAATTAACTCAGAGTTAATGGGTCAGTCCTAGGGTTAGCTAATCCCTTTGGAAACATTAAAGAACAAGAATCATTAAACAAACAATAACTCACTTCATAAAAGATGAAAAATCATTCAATACATAAGCATAACAAGGTATTTATTCCACACTTTAAATATAAATATTTTCATAAACAAGATTGAGTGTTGGAATAAATACTACACACTTAAATATTCAATACAAAGAAAGGAAATGAAGAAATAAACATAAATGAGTAAGAAATCCTTAACCACAAGCTTCAAATCTTAAAAACTCAAGTGTGTGTGCAAACCCTAGCTTCCAAAATTGTTCTCCTAAGCCAAAACATCTCTTCTCTAGTGTATCTACTGAAAAATAAGCAAAAGATTCTCAAAATATCTTCTAGGTCGAGTATTTGTGGGTTTGGGATTGGGAAATGTAAATTGATAAATCTACCCAGAACTGATCCCCGTTGACTGCACTTGCGGAAAAATCCTCGTAGGTGCGGCTCCGGAGATGCTGATTCCATATCGCAGGTGCGGCTCTGAGTGGGCTGACTATTTTCCGCAGGTGCGAACCAAACCACCGCACCTGCGGTTCCGCAGGTGCGGATACCACGTCGCAGGTGCGGCCTCACTGAAGGCTATTGCACTTTTTCCATTCTTTTTTTCGCAATTCCACTTCAATTCAATGCAAATCACTTCGTGGCATCATTTTCCTGAAAATCGAACAATACACACTATAACGAAACTCATGTTATCATTAAAGGACGCAAAATCTAACAGAAAGAGACTAAAATGAGTGGTAAAATCACCACTCATCAACACCCTCAACTTAAAGCTTTTGCTTGTCCTCAAGCAAATCAAAACCAACACTTCAATGAGGTTCCACCATTTAAAGCACAAGTGGTATTGCTATTATTTACAAATCACATTCTCCAATTAAGCATTTCACTTATGGATTTGGTTGGTAATAATAATTAGGCTCAAGTACGTGCATCTTACCCAAATAACTCCCTCATTTAAAAAAAACTTCAAGAAGTGCAAGGGAGTTTCAAAATAATCAAGTGACAAGAATAAGCCTCAAGAGGTGACTCAAAAGCACTAGTCCACTACATATGCTCAACTTACTCTTTTTTGGGTATATCAATTTCACCGATCCATCCTAATTCATGTGCCCTCACAAGCATGAAAGTCCCAAAATCACCATATTTACAATAACAACACAAGGAACAAATTCACAAAGACACTCACTCTCACAAAGAATTTCAAGTGTTACAACATATCATGCCATAAGCTTGCCCTTATTTTAATTCGCCGCCTGTTTTAACAACATTCGATTGGATATCCCATAAGGACTTTTTGAGCTTGTAATGTAGGTTTAGGGAAGGGTCGGATAAGCATTTGGGATACAAGTGACTACACCCTCCTTGAACACTACTCACATTTGTCTTTCTTTTTGCACTTTGTTTCTTTTCAAACCACATAGCTCTCATTGGCATCTAGTTACCAACATAGAACCACCTTGAATAACTCCCTCATTTTCCTCAAGGCTCCATATTTATATACATACATATGTCTTTTTTTTATATTTCTTTTGGAGCTTGAATAATTTCATATGAACACTTAGAGGTATATGTTCCTACACTCAATGTACAACCTTACCAATTTCCAACTTGATGCCAACACTCCCAACTTAGGAGTTTAGCCTCATTCTTAACATTCAAGGAGGGTCGGGTTCAAAAGAGAATTATTTCACAAAAGAGTAAAGGTTTGTAATGAGGTGGCCAAAGAAAAGGTTAAAAGCTCAAATAGGGTAAACTAGTGATAATATTTATGCAATGGTAGGCTTGAAAGGCTAAAGAGGTTTTCCATATATCACAAAGAGTGCCTAAGGTCATCTCTCCAATCAAACATAATTAACATTAGCATTGAAATACCAACCGGGCAAGTTCTAGATGATAGATATAGAGCAATACCATGCTAACTAGTGGGCAAAGAGTCACCAAAAGAGCCAAAAAGTCATAAAAAAAAATTATTCTTTCCTATGCAACTTATTTCTCATTTTTTTTTCAATTTTAAACCAAAATTCGGAGGGGTATTCTTGATTCACATTTCACATACAAGAGACTAATTTGTTAGTACCAAATAATCCAAAAGTCTCCACCTAGCAAAACAAGACTAATTCCCTTAAGAAAGTTGTCACGCCATCTATCATAGGGAAAAGTCACCCGGTTTACTTCAAAAATGTTCCTTGGGAAAGAAACATAACATAAAGAAAATCCAAGAAAATACTACCATAGAGATAAAAATAAAAGAACAAAACTACTAAAGAGAATACTAAAATAAAATCAACTAATACTAAAGAAGCAAAAATAATATAAACTAAAGACTACTAAAGAAAATAACTAAAGAAAGAAAAATAAAAATAGACTAATCATACCAAGCTCAGCAAGAGCACATGATATCACAAAATAGGCCCGGCAAGGGCACATAATATCCATAAACAACAAAGAAGCCCGTAAGGGCACATACACAAAGTTATAGTATAGATACAATATGCTCTTAAAGCCACCCCCAACTAAAAACATTGCAGTGTCCCAACTGCACAATATCAAAAGTAAAGAAACATAGTTTGAGGGTCTCCCTGATGTCTCCATCAGACTAGCAAATTGCAGGAGAAAAGGCTAATCAGTGCTGCTGAGAACTCTCGCCATCAGCATCCGCATCAGCATCAACATCATCTGTCATGAACGAGTACTCCTCACTGTCCTCATCATCAACAACCGGTATCTGCTTTCTCGGCATCCCCCACTTGAATATTACCTTGATTCCTCTCCACATTTTGATCAAAAGTTTTCCTTTCTTTTTGTTTTTCTCTTTTCCCTTGTCAAAGGCCGACTTAAGGTCCACATGCGCCTTGGCCAAATCGGTATAGGCCGTATCGAGATGGGCAACAGATGCTGCCATCTTAGCCTGCGCATCAAAGTAAGTCTGCATCTCATCTCTGGAGCAATAGTCGGGCGGAGGCTGGGAGTGTGAGGTCCCACTAGGGAGCTTGGACACTAAGTCCCGAATGGAAACAAGCTGGGAGTTCATCTCCCCAAAAGGACCCTCAGTCTGAGCAGTTGTTGAGGAGGACTGCTCACCTACAGTAGTCTCCACTTTCCTCTTCTTACTTTTCAGCACACTACCTGCTCCTGTCACTCTCAATGGGTGGAATGGCTTGTCAGCCGGTATCCAATGATCTACCTCCCATTCATCAACCTGTGCACGTCGGCACAACTCTGTAATCAACGATGGGAACATCAATGACGTGCCACCTAGAATCACGTATTCCTTTAGGTCCCGAACAATGTAGTGGCCGACATTCATAGGGATGTCATCCAGGATGCAAGCAATTATCAAAGCCCTGACATATGGGACATCAGACACATTCCCCGAGGGGGATACTCTGCTCGCAATGATATATAACCACATCTTTGCTTCAGCAGTAAAATCACCATATTTGATGCCCTTTTTCTTCGTAGCCCAGTTCACTCTATGACCCAGAGGACAAAGCTTTGCAGCTAGCCAATCACTATTTTCGCATGTGTCTTTTCCTTGCACAAGCTCGAGCGGGTGATTTGGGAGCCCATAGAAATCATTTATCTCTTCAGCACCAAATCTCACAGTCTTTCCACGTATGGTGCTTTCATGGTTCTGGAAGTGTGTCCCCCTCAGGTTGTCATAAAACACTCTCACCCATTCTTCATTGGCCTTACATGGATTGGGAATGAAGCAGGTCCAGCCGCTTGAAACTAGCCGGCCATGGAAATCAGGAAGGAGCTCTGCCAATTTGTCCGTGGCAATCCCTTTCTCAAGTATGAGTTTCTTTGTGGGGAGATCATCATAATACCGGCTTTGGCATGAGGCGGATAAGAATCTGGAAGTATCAAAGTTCTCCTTAGCATTTTATTCAATTTCGTGACTCAACGGGGGATTGTTCGCCATGTTTGATCAGTTTAAACCTCAAAGTACCTACAAAAATTCGAAACCATGTTAGCAGGGCATCAGATTCATATCAAGCAATTCAAAACACTGAAATTGGGCTAAAGAGTCAAGTCGAATGGGCCCGGGAAGCCCCTGTTGCAAGCTCACTGGAATTGCAGAAAGTTTCCAGTTTTTGCACCTGCGGAGGTTCAGTCGCAGGTGCGGTTGCACATTTGCGGAAGAAAGTGCGCACCTGCAGAAATTGCACAGTGTACCAGAGGTCGCACCTGTGTACCCAATGGACCTCTGACTCCATTAAGATTGAATTTTAGGTACCTAACTCATAATTTTCTTTTGGACAATTTATCGAACACTTTGCAGGCAGTTTAAAATCGCTTCTTCTTCACATAATTTTGGTACTCAGAATTCCCACAAATTTTGTTTTCATTTTTAGCAGCACACATTATTGTGAGCATGTGATTTTTACTCGCCGTATCGTCCTATAAAAATCCCAATAAATCAATTGATTTTATGAATATTGATTGATTCTTCAGTAATTAATTGTGAATTATCTGCATTGCTTGCATATCCATAATTCATCTTTCAAAATCATTGAAATTCTGCATTATGAAGTTATTGGTTATAATTATTTAAATTGTAGACAAATACCTAACATAATGTGGTTTTTAATAACTAATTACTACAGAAATTAATCATCTTTTATTCGATAAAACACGGGTTGAATTAGGAATATAGAATTGGTCGTGTCATTCTTGATTAATCTGTAAATAAATAAGGATTAAGTTAATTACTACATTCCTTGGTTTAAATTAGAGTTGAATATAACTAATTGATTTTGGTTAAATAAAGAGAGTTAAAATCAGACCTGGGCCAGAGCTGCCCAGGCCCAAATCCTTTCTCCCTAAACATCGAAAAACCCAGCCCAAGCCCCTTAACCCGGCATGTCCCCCATAATAACCAAACGACACTGTTTCGCCCCCATTAAACCCCAGTCGTTGGATCATTTCAATCCAACGGTTCCGAACCCCACACCCCTGAACTATATGTATGTCCAAATCGCACCCCACCCCCTTCATTTCACAAATCCTAACCCCCCCTCCACCCGGCTCTATCTCTCTCCTCTCTCTAAAAAAAACCCTAGCCGCCCTAGAATCCCACCGCCTCCGGCCACCGGACTTCCTCCAATCACCCCCCAAACCTTCACCGGACACCTAACCAACATTCGGGAGCGACAACTCATGTCCCCGTCTTTAACTTCAAAGTTATGATAG
>ML322759.1:0-54191 GCA_005239505.1 Nicotiana paniculata
TTACTGATAATCAAGGTAATGAAGAAAAATAAATAATAGACAGTATTGCAGAAATATAAAAAAACGAAGTTAATTGTATTCGAGAATCAGATGCCTTTACAAGTGTATTCCCCTCCCTTATATAGGAGATTCTTATAACGTGCGACTCTTGCTATGGTTACTCATTAATGACTAATTATGACATTAATGAGGCGTTACAAAGGATAACGGTAATTGGGGTTCGGTTACATAACGTTCGAGTAATCAATTGTGGGTCCTTGAATCTGCTCGTAGCTTTGTCTAGATTCATTCTGACCATGCGTCTCTCCCGTTTTGATCAACTTGAGTTTTCCGTGGCTGATAAGTTCGTGGGTTTACTGAACCGTGCCTCTTTGTACCGTATCTCTTCAAAGAATCACATCCAGCTGTCGCGTTTTCCTGTGTCCACGTGACTGCCTGAGTTGTCAAAAGCTGGCTTACGCGTGAAACTCTTTTTTACTAATACAGATAGTCCCCCCACTTACCATATATTTAACGATTAATATTTTGTAAGTGGATCTTCATTTATGGCGGGAATATTTTGTCTCCGCTTTTCCTTGGATCATTATATCCTTCTCTGCACCATAGGCGTCGTTTGTCACTTCCATTTAATGCTCATACCACGTGTCCTTTTCGGATTAATTATGCATTTACTCGGCACCTTTTAGGGCTTTTTGCGGCTGTGCCAGTCCCGAAGTGACATCTTCAATTATGACTTTTCATCATTATTTTCCTTTTTCTTCATGTTTGACGGTTGTCTTNGAGTTTAACCCCATCTTCTGCTCCGACTAAGAGTCGAACGGGTGGTAGACTTAGAAGTCTAGGATCCACTCCTTCGAGGGGCTCCTCTTCTTCTCAGATAGTTCCTCCTCTTTCCACTAGATCTCCAGTTTCTCCGAGATTTAGGGTTTCTCGGTCTTTGTCTAGAGGTAGAGGCGAACGCCTTCGTGAACCTGGAGTCGATGAAATTGTCCCTGCTAAGTTTGTTTTTGCTGGGGATAGTCAAGTTATAGTAGATCAATCTTCTTCTCTTGATAGTGTCGAAAGATATCCAACCCTTATAACTGAGGGTCAGATTTCCCCTTGTTCGTAGGGAGTGCTTTTGAAGGTCTGACTTTTCTCTCTATATTCCGAATAGTAATCAAAGAATAACATCTTACAAGACGGGATATTCTTTTGTTTATACGTATCCTTTCACTTTAGGGTTTAGACCCCCCATTGACCCAGTTATAATTGAGTTTTGTCATTTTTTCAATGTCTTCTTAGGACAAGTTGACGCTTGTGTGGCGAGTTGTCACATGTCTTAGGAGTTTGGCTTCTTTAGCCTCGGTTCCTTTTACATTCAACCATCTTATTCACCTCTACTCTCCTACCTTATTTCGTGAAGGGTTTTTTACTCTAACTGCTAGAAGCAAAAGAGTGTTGGTAATCCCTGGAGACGATAAGGATAGGGGATGGTACCTCCGATATGTTGATGTACCCACAGTTGGTTTAGTGGGTGAAGAAAATCTTCCCTTCCCTGAGAAGTGGAATCGCGCACGTGAGTATGCTTTAGCTCACATTTACTTTTTCTTGTTTTGACTTGAGATATTTTATTAACACCGTATCTGTTTTTTTCTTCTCTCAGCAATCATGAATACTGTTGAGAATGTCTTCGGTATTCGTGATTGATAGAAAAATTGTTATCTATTGCTTCTTCATAAGAGAGATCTTGGAAGTACCTCGCTGGGAGGTATGGTTGGCAAGTAAAGACCCACGGTAAGTGAAGCTCTTGTTGTTGCTTCTTTCCTTACTCAAGTCCTTTTTTTGTTTAGATTTTTTTCCTTTTTAATAGGGTTCTCTGCTCGTGGGGTGTCTGCTTCATCTATCCCGAAGATGTCCTTGGCTCAGGCCCAGTAAATTATTGTCGGTTCATCTTCCTCGAAGAGGAAGATTAGTGAGTCTCGTTCCGTAGAATAGGAAGAAGAGGGTGCTTTAGTGCACAAGCCACAGAGAAGGTGTATGATTTTAGATGATGAGCTTACAGCCTCATGTCCTTGATGATGTTTCACATTCCCCTATTCATGAGGGTGTTGATCTTGCTCTGACGACGTCCCTTTGGCTGCTGTCTTTCCTGCTTCTTTGAGAGAAGTTGTTTCGTCTGTTCCTTTGGCTATTTCAACTTTTGTTGTTGCTTTGCTTGTAACTTCTTCAACTTTTCAACTCTCTATGCCTGCTGCTTTGCCCGTGGCTTCTCCAGCTCCTCAACCTTCCGTGCCTGTTGTTGTTCCATCTCTGCCTGCTTCCATGCCTTCCGTTAGGGAAGTAGGGTCTTCCAGCAGAGAGATGCGGCAAGTGGTAATAGAGGTTCCAGCTAAGGAGAACCTTTTCAAGAAAACGGGTGAGCCCGAAGTGTGGCTCAAGACTTTGATAGGTCCCTCTGAGAAAGCAAAGCTAGCCAGCCACGGTGCTCTTACATGGGCCAATGCGGTCGTGCATACTTTTTTGAAGGTATGGTGCAAGTTATCCTCTTTCACTCTCGTATATGAGATTTACCATATTTGACTGGTCTATTTCTTGTAGATTAACCTTATAGGCATGGAGCTTATGAAGAGGATTTCAAACACGGACCAAGAGACAAAAGAGTTGCAGGCCGATGTTGATAATTGAAGAGAATAGTATGATAGCCTAAGGATTGACATGGATGCTCTAGAAGAGGAAAGGAGTACCTTGAAGCAGCAGATGAGATTCATGGCAGCAGAACTGGTAGTGGAGAGTACTTCTTGCAGTCAAACTGATAAAGATAAGAGTGTTCTAGAGTCTTCGTTCGCGGAGCAGCTGTCCCGTGCCTCAGAGGAGATTAGAGACTTGAAGAACTTGTTGGGGCAGAAGGAGGAATACTTAGGCGAGCTCGTGCAATCACTCACTCGTACTCAAGAAGACCTTCGTAGGGCTTTAGACAAAGCTCAAACTTTAGAGGAGTCGATTGTTCCATTAAGGGCCGCCCATGAAGCTGCGGAGGCGGAGAAGGACAGGTTGAGAGCTGAGCTTCAAGTGTGGGCAAAGGATTATGAAGAGTTGGAAGAGGTGGATGTTGTCGATGTGAGCTGGGCGTATATGAATTCTCGCCTTGACACATTGATGGAAATGAGTCAAGAGGGTTTTGACCTTAGTGCTGAAATAGCCAAAACTAAGGAAACCATGGAGAAGGCTCAATAAGTTCATAACCTCTCTTCACATGATGGTGAGATTCCAGCCGCTCATGCCTCTTCATCCATAGTTGCTCCCACTCCTTCTGCCACTGAAGTCAACCCCTCTCTTGAAAAGATTTAGCTGGTTTATCCTTTTTTCTTTCTTTTTTTTTTGTATCAATTAGTGGTTACTCCCAGTCCCATCGGGGGTAAATTTTTTCCTTTAAGTCACCAAATGAGAACTTAGGGGCACCACAATGTATATAAAAATTTTATACGGCTAAGTATAAGTAAATTCTTAGTTTTAGCCGTTTTAATACATAAATGTTAGTTCGACTTTTGTTGAGTTTCTGTTTCACTCTTTAAGTCTTTTGCATGCTTCATTTTTTGAGGTTTTAGTTTTACCTTCGAATTTTGCATGTGGAATGCTTTAGACTACTCGTACCTTTTTTTATAGTAGGCACGGTGTCATATTAAATGTGCGCCTTTTTGTAATAGGCATAATTTATGGAAGAGGGACCTTTATAATTGGCATGAAGAAGACGTCTCAACTTCATGATAATGCAATAGAGTGATAGGAATTTTACACATGTTTAAGAATGTTTCCAAGGAAAGTTTCTTGTTTGAACTTCCATGACATTTTACATGTATTTGGTTATCGTCTAAAACTCATGTTTACAAGTGTTTTTGCTTAACAAATTTGATATACTCTTGTATTTCGTAACTGTTTTTCATAGGTAACAGTTTTTCGATATTAATACAAGGAAACAACTATTTTTTACTAGTAACAGTTTTTATAAAGATTGGGGTTTTTACCCGCAATTGTTTTGGAATCAGTTTTCTAATGAGTACAAGGTGTTTTCTTATTCGTAACTATTTTTATTTGATAACAGTTTCTTGAACAAATAAAAGGGTTTAGATCTTTCATCCATAACTGTTTTATTTGATAATAGTTTTTTTGAATGAGTACATTGATGATGATCTTTTACCCCTAACTGTTTTTGTTACAACAACTTTGAATAAGTATAAAGATGTACATTTCTTTCTCGTGACTAATATTTTTCCTTTCAACCTAAATATGTTCGAAGGTTTTTGCTTTTTGCATTAGTCTTTATATTTGGATGGCTCTTTTGATTTCTTTCGATTCTACCCATGTCACTTGTATCGTAGGGTAGATGGGTCTTCAGGTTCGAGCTTTTGACTTTTTGATAGTCTTCTTTTCTTCGTTTTAGCCTTCCATACTGTATAGTCCCCCAAGTGTTTGAGCTTTGAAGAATGAAATCTCGAGCACTTGATTATTCCTTCTTTGTNTAAAGTTTGATACCTGACGGGGGGTATTCTTTTCTTTTAGAAGTAATACTTCTTTAAATGGATGGTGTTCCAGCTTGTTGGAAGAACTCTGCGGTCCATAGCTTCCAACTCATAGGCGCCTTTCCCAGCTATGCCTAGGATTATGTAAGGTCCTTCCCAGTTTGGATTTAGCTTTCCTGGTCCTTCCCAGTTTTGAGCTGCCATCCGTATCAATACTGCTTCTCTCTACAGTTCAAGCAGGTCCAGGTTGTTCCTTAATTCGTCGTCATTTTCACCTTCCATGGATATTGAGAACCTTATGCTTGGTTCACCAATCTCCACGGGTATTAAGGCTTCTAATCCATAAACAAGTACGAACATAGTTTGTCCCGTGGCTATCTTTGAAGTTGTTATGTATGCCCATAGTACCGCTGGTAACTCTTCAGGCCAATTTCCTTTGTCTTTATCCAGCCGCTTCTTTAGATTGTTGATGATGACCTTATTCGTGGACTCAACTTGACCATTAGCCACGGGGTGGTACTGCCTTGAAGTGATCCACTTGATTTGCCAGCTTTCGAAGAATTCTGTGATTTACGAGCCTATGAATTGTGGGCCATTATCACACACGATTTCCTTTGGTATTCCAAAGCGGCATATTATGTTTCGCCATAAGAAGCTTTTAACTTCCTTTTCTTGCACTTGTTTGAACGCTTCTGCCTCTACCCATTTTTTAAAATAGTCGGTTAGTACTAGTAAAAATCGTACATGTCCTTTAGTTGTGGGAAGAGGTCCCACTATGTCCATACCCCATTTCATGAAAGCCCATAGGGATATTATTGGATGTAATAATTCCTCTGGTCGATGCATGTTATTGGCAAACCTTTGGCATCTGTCACATTTGGATACGAAATTCTCGGCTTCTTCTTCTATCTTAGGCCAATAGTATCCGGCTCTGATTAATGTTTTCACTAAAGATCTCGCCCTTGAGTGATTACCACAGTGTCCTTCGTGTACTTCTTTCATCACAAATTCCGTTTGGTTAGGTCTGAGGCATTTAGCTAGGGGTCCTCCGAACATCTTACAATAAAGTGAGTTGTGAATAAGGCAGTACTGTGCAACTTTGTAGCGAAGTGCTTGAGCTGCTTTCCTGTCTTCAGGTACGGTGCCATTCTGCAAAAAATTAAAATTTTCGTTTCTCCAGTTCCAGGTTAGGTTGTTGAATTTACCTCATTCCTGTTCTGGTCTATTATTGAATGAAATAGTTGAACGACAATTGTATTGTCTTTGTTCGTTACTTCCGTTATTGCTGCGAGGTTAGCTAATGCATCTGCTTCTGCATTTTCCTCTCTAGGTATTAGCATTACCTTCCATGTTTTGAATTGTCTCACGAGCTCTAGCTTTTACAAGATACTATTGCATTCTAGTCTCTCGAGTGATGTAAGTCCCCTGTATCTGATTAACTACCAGTTGGGAGTCGTTGTTGATCAGAATTTGCTCGATTGAGATCTCCCTGCGAGTTCAAGCCCTGCAATAACAGCTTCGTACTCTGCTTCATTGTTAGTTATAGGATAACACTTGATAGCTTGCCGTGTCTTTTCACCCGTGGGGTGATATCAGGACTATGCCTAAGCCAACGCCTTTTATATTTGAAGAACCATCGGTGAAAAAGGTCCATAGGCCTAGATTAACACCGTTAAAAAGTTGTAACTCTTTTTCTACTTCAGATACAATTCTATTACTAAAGTCAACAACAAATCAGCTAGTATTTGAGACTTTATTGTAGTCCTAGGTTGATAGATTATTTCATGCTCACTTAATTCTATGACCCACTTGGCTAATCTTCCTGACAATTCCTGTTTATGCAGAATATTTCTTAAAGGATATGAAGTCACAAAGGTGATTGGATGACATTGAATATAGGGTCGTAATTTTTTAGATGCCATTATCAGAGCTAAGGCTAACTTTTCCAGATGTGGATATCTAGTCTCAGCATCTACCAAAGTTTTACTTACATAATAGGCAGGTGATTATTTACCTTTTTATTCTCCTACCAATACTGCACTTACAACAATTTCTGAGACAACCAAGTAGATGTACAATCTTTCCCCTTCTTTTGGCTTTGAAAGCAGTGGTGGTTTCGATAGATAAATCTTCAGATTCTTGAGGGGTTGCTGACATTCTTCAGTCCATTCAAATTGATTCTGCTTTTTGAGAACTGAGAAGAATTTAAAACGTTTTTCGGAAGATTTAGAAATAAACCTACCCAAAGCTGCTATTCTTGCTGTCAGTCCTTGAACTTCCTTTTTATTTGTTAAAATATCAGGTATTTCTTATATGGCTTTAATTTGAGCGGGATTTACCTCTATTCCTCTGTTTGATACAAGGAAACCCAAAAAGTTTCCTGATTGCACTCCAAAAGTGCATTTCTCTCGATTTAACTTCATATTATACCTACGTAAAATATCAAAAGCAGTAGAGAGGTGCTGGAAATGGTCTTGTGTTTGTGTTGATTTTACCAACATATCATCAATATAGACTTCCATCGTCTTTCCAAGATGTTCTTGGAACATTTTAGTCACTAACCTTTGATAGGTGGCTCTAGCGTTTTTTAAGCCAAAAGGCATAACTTTATAATAGTAAGTCCCCCTGTTTGTAATGAAGAAAGTTTTTTCCTCATCTGAGGGATTCATTTTAATCTGATTATAACAAGAATATGTATCTAAGAAGCTTAATAATGCATGAACTGTTGTGGCATCAATCATTTGATCTATATGCGGCAATGGGAATGAATTTTTGGGGCATGCTTTATTTAAGTCAGTATAATCTACGCATACTCTCCACTTTCCATTATTTTTAGGTACTACCACGGTGTTTGCTAACCGGTTAAGGTACGTTACCTCTCGTATCAAACCAATCTTCAAGAGTTTTTGTACTTCTTCGTCGATCACTTGGTTCTTGAATGGTCCTTGCTTTCTTTTCTTCTACTTAACAGGTACGAAGGATAGATCTTAATTTAGTTTATGAGTCATCAATTCTGGTGGGATGCCTATCATATCTGAGTGGGACCACGCAAAGCAGTCTGCGTTAGCCTTTAAATAATCAATTAACTTACCTCTTCGAGCGGGGCCTAGCCTCGTGCCTATATACACTTTCTGCTCAAACTTTTGTTCAGATAATGGAACAGCTTCTAGCCTATCCGTAGTTGTTTTGATGTGCTCATCTTCCTCCGGTTCACGAATGACGTTCGGTCTGGAATCTGCATCTGTGTGGTATAGTACACCTTCCGTGGTAACTTGATTCTCCTTCTCGTAAGTATTTTCTTTCGTACCTGTTTTAGCAATAATACCTTCCGTACCTATTTGGGTAGTATTTTATTCCATGCCCGTTTGGGCGGCGTTACCTGCTTGGGAGGTTCCCTTATCTCGTAATTCTTCCACCTCTATTTTTTTGTTGTAGTGTACCACAGAGTTTATATTTCTTGCGGTCTACTGATCGTCTTTGATTTGTTGAATCCCCCATTCAGAGGGGAATTTAATTACATGATGCAACGTAGAGTTATCAAACCCTGATATGGCTCGTGCTTTTGGGATTACTTGATTCCCCAGTAGCATTTCTTCCACGACTCTCATCAAAATGATATTGATTGAACTGCCTGGATCAATCAACACTCTTTTTACATTAGTGTCATGAATAAGTAAAAATATTACCAGAGCATCGTTGTGCGGAAGCATTAATCCACTGATATCTGCATCATCGAAAGTTATATCATCTTCTTCCATATTTTCACGAGCCCGTTTCCCATGTGTAATTGTGAACTTTGTGGTTGTTTTGCAAATCACTCCGTTCACTTCTTCACCCTCGTATATCACGTTGACGGTTCATTTTGGAGAACGAGGCTTTGGGGGCTCCTGCCTATTCCTCATATATGCATGTTTACCTTTATCGCTAAACAATTCTGTTAAATAGCCCTGTTTTAATAAATTTTCTACTTCACCTTGTAAAAATCTGCAATCCGCAGTTTTGTGCCCATGATCGATGTGAAATTCACACCAGTGATATGGGTTTCTTCTGCTTGGATTTGACCGCATCTCTTTGGGCCACTTAACATTGTCTCCCATGTTCGTCAATATTGAGACAATTTCAGTAGTACTTACATTAAATGTATGATCCTCAATTTGAGTACTACCTCTAGGTCGTTCATCTCGATCTTTTGTGGATCTAGACGAGGATGAGACTAATGTTCTCAATCACGATTTTCATAATTTTCTGGGTCCAATAATCAGACTCTTGATTTACTTGGTTGATGTAATTCCTTAGCTTCCTCTTCCTTCTGATCAGCCTTTATGTAGGATTAAGCTATCTTCCGATCTGCGGCTCCTGGTATTAGTCATTACTTTAGTCTTTCATGGGTGTTATGGAATATTCATGATACAATCTTCTAATAACTCAATCCTTTATCTATGCCCGGGGCTCAATTATTTCTTTTAACTTACACCGAAGTCTTCTATGTTTGTATATTTGTCAAAATATATGTTGCATGTATAAAATTCCGAACTTTTAACTGCGTTCATAACGTACTCTGGGTCATTAATTGAATAATTCTTTCTGTTCTTTCTTGGCTTTTTTTAAAATTAAGTAATTAGTTTTTCGGGTCTTTATGCCCCCTTGTTGCGTGCATACTTAGGTTACCTTAGTGCCTACACACATTGCAATTCCATACAACTCATATGATCTTGAATATCACTTCTGATTTTAGTTCTCGTTCATTAGCCACGGTAGGTACCATTTTCTTATGGAGTGCATGCAATGTTGTTGTGAGACTGCTGTTATAAGACCATTTCCTTTTTAGGTCACTGTGCTTAGCTTGAAGCCTTCTTCCTTATTTACTCATCTAGTCTTTCGTTGTAGTACTTAGGGAGAACTTCTGGCTCTTGTAAAGTTACAAGCTTGTTATATCCTTTACCCGATAAATTATTTTGATGTTTGTACACACCTATAATCATCCTTAGTTACCTATCTCCACATTCATATGCTCGTATGGTTTCTTTTGAACTGAAGTTTTGACTGTCTTCCCAGTGGGACTCTCTTTTATTCCCATAACATTCATACGGTATCTTTAACTACCCCAACTCTTATCCGAATATTTCTCAAGGATCACGATGTCATATATGCGAGACTGAATTCCCCATGTTGGGGTTCACTATGTTTATTTTGCACGATCTGTTGATTTGTCTGTATCCTCTCATTTAGCCATAACTAGGCTCTTCCTGGATCAACTACTAACTACTCGTTGGCCCACTCTCATATCAATATTCCGCATAATCCTTTTTGGGTCGTTTCTTTTGTCTTAACTTATGTCCCGCACTGGCTCCTTATCTATCAATAACAGCTCGGGCAGGAACCCTTACCTCCTCTCCTTGACATCATGTATGCATAATGTTCTGGAGTCGTAGCATATCCATAGGATTTAAATAAGTGCAATATCATTACTTTCTCATTTTTATCGCATTCTTCCTTTACCATTCCATAGTCGGTAGAATCACTTAATTCTTACTTAATGCCACATTACTCCATATTCCCCCTTTAGGGAGTACTAAGATTTAGAGCCACGACGATCTACCTATAGATGTTTTACCTCTTCCCCTTTGGCATCTTTTCACATGATCGATGACATTTTCCTACCTTGCGGTAATCCTTCTATACTAAAGATAACAAAATTCTTTATCCATGAGGGTGACACTTAGTGTAACTGGAACACATAGTCCCTTAAGCTTAACTTTGCTCACATTGCTTGCTTTTGGGAAGCGTCTTCCTGAATGACCTTTAAAGTTTATTCTTCTGTCGTCCATTCTATTATCGCCGGAACGCAATCTCTGAATTTTTCACGATGCTGACTATTATCAAAACACTCAGTCCTTAATCCATGCTTAGTTTATCTTGTTCACCAGTCCATATTATTTCTATTACTATGGGGTCTTACTTTTCTTCCTGGTAATCACATTAGAGTCACAAAATTATTTCTCAAAATGAGGATAGGACTTTATGGCGTGTACTCTTTTGTCTTCTCAAGGCCGGGCTCCTCTCGTCTTTTCCTTCACTTGACTATATATTCTGTAATAGTGTCATTTTTTTCTACTGTTGTCATCCATGCATCCTTCATTAACTCTCTTCTCATTTCCTGCTAACATTTCTGTCTATTGCTTTATTTTGAAAATTTCAATAGGACATTCTTTTTCTTTTAGCTCGCCTAGCTCCATCTACTGGCTCTTCGGGTTGCCTAACATTCTTTCTTTACTAGGTACGGGAGCCACATTAAGATAATATTTATCCCTTCCAGGCTTTCAGTGCCTATCTTTATAAAAACGTTTTCTTTAACATTCTAGTATTCATATGTAGCTATACAATTCTAGAGTTCACCACCTGGGTGTCTCACAAGGAGATTTATTAGCACCTTTGTAATATCCTTTGGAAATGTCAACTAACACAAACAATCCATTCATCATTTTGGGTTACTCTAACCTCATCCGGATCCTAATATCCTGTCCTTTTACTTGGCGAAGCTTGTATCTACCTTCTGAATCTGTCGTTGCTTTTTACCATATAGGTGGATATGTAAACATGCCTTAGGGATCTTTTTGCAGAATCTCAAACGTCTTAGTACACACATGATCTGCTGGAGACCCTACATTTACTGATCATAAGCATGATGCAAATTCGAGTTCCTCCAACTCAACTCTTCCACAGCCGCATTAAATCCCTTACCAATTGTCCTTATGGATGTAAATATTGTTGTATTACGAATAAAATAGAATTTAGGAATGTGAATTCTTATAAGTGAGCTCTACCATACGATCTAGAGCAAGAAGAAAGAGTGATAGTCCTAAATTCCCTGTAGCCTCCTTCTTATAAGTGTGGTGCATGACACACCCATAAACAAGACTCTACTAGACAGAGCTTGTAGATTCCTTAGGACAAAACTGCTCCAATACCACTTTTGTCACGCTCCGAACCTAGGGGTCAAGACCGGCACCCGTTGCCTCACCTATCCTTGCGTACCAACTTGCGACTAAGGGACTGTGAACATATAATGTCATACTTTTTCCATGGGCCACATTGCACGACAATTGCGAATGCCGACTAAATATCAATATAAATCTGGCCGACAAGGTCATCATAACTACTACGGCTGGCAAACCAACAAAATATACATAGAAGGCCTACAAGCCCAACATACTGCACTAACTGCCAGGATATGTCTACAAGCCTCTACTGATGGATATACTGTGATCGGAACAGGACCCCGACCTACTCATAACATATATACATATATACACAAGATGTACATAAATCTCTACACTCGGAAACTCTGAAAGGCATGAAGCTTACCGACCAAACTGAACTCGGGTACTACCTAATGAGGAGGTCTACCCGTCTGTCTGTCTGAACTTGCATGCATGAAATGCAGCGCCCCCAGAAAAGGGACATCAATACGATTAATGTACCGAGTATGTAAGGAAATATATTGAAAGCTGAAACTGATATGATAATATAATAACTGAAAGTAACTAGGAGTGAAAGATAATTTGAAGATATGCCCACCTGCTCATACCGACTCAACTTTCTCAATATAGTAAGTAAAATAGATGTCCAGCCTTATAAGGATCGGTAAATATAATTGCTCTGCCGTAGTAGGCTTGCTCATAGGCGCTCGGTCATACTAGGCTCTGTGTCTCGGCCAAGTGGGTTCGCTCATAGGCGCTAGGCCACAGTAGGCTTTGTGCATAACTTACCATCTGATCAGAGGTTGCCCAATAGGGGCTTGCCCACTGATTATAGCACGATGGTGGTGAAAATACTATATATATATATATATATATATATACATACATATATATATATATATATAGCTCTCTTGACAGGAAGAAGACAATACTCAATTGAATATAAAGTCCCGATAAGGGAGAATACTGTAACTTATGAGACTAGGATAATGTATATAAATTCAATAGTATGAACTTCTCTTTATGCCTCATTATCAAACACATGTAATTACTAGATCATGCCAAAATAAAGAAAGGGCTTAGCCTTAACATACTGAGCCGATTCTCTTGACAATCCCTCTAACACACGTCAATTGCGACAACACTTAACGGCGGATCGAAGTAAGCAAAAATTCGTACTATATTCTTGAAAAAGATTGCACCGTACTCCCTTAGAATTGCAAAATCCCGTTGCTACATTTTCATATGAACTTGTTGAGCATTCATCCATTACTTTTTGTAGTGTTGTATGAACTTGATGAAGTAATTCACATTATTATTGAAAAATATGATCGTTGTAAATATAACCCTTCTTTATTTGGTGATTTTAGAAAGATTTTTGTATTAGTGGGCCCCACTTGTGGCTTAGTTGGCAAAAGACATATCCAAGTTTTTGCCACCTTTTATTTGAATTCAAGAGTCATGTTTATGTAAGGTATTTGGATGCTACGTTAATCTCCCTTAGGCTTATCCAAAATATTTTCATTAATTACCAATTTCTTAATTAACTTGGTAATTCCCCACTAATCTAATAATTAACTAATTACCCACATAACTAAGAAGTATCTCAATCACTTAAAATACTACTCACTTTTAGTACACTTTATACACCTTACTATTATGGTTATGTGGTACCTTGTATCGCACTAGCCCATAAATATCGGGTATTATTGATTGGACCGTATTTTATCTCAAAATGACAAATTTCGACAAAACTCATTTTCTTCGATCTGCTTACCCTCTCACCTTCACGAATTTACTCATCACTTGTTTGAAATAGCATAATGTTTATAATCTCATAATAATCCCATTCCCAAACTTACGTCGATTTACGACGAAACTTTAACATACGAATATGCGGGATGTAACCTCTCATTTATAAGCTTACATCAATTTCCGTATGGCATACTTTTATGTACAAAAACATGGGGTGTAACATCATTCCCCTCTTTGGAACATTCGTCCTCGAATGTTGACTGATGCACTTATCGTTATCATAACCTATAACTTTTGCGAATATTTTAATACTCTCCTTTCCATCTAGGCAATTTTTCTCTGAATAAATCCAAAGTCCATGGTATTCCCACCTGTAGGCCTCTTTCTCACACCACGGTCTGTGGTCGGAATTCTTTCATTTTCGTAACTCTTGCTAATTCTGTCATGCAGCCTGTACAACTTTTCCTTATATGTGCGCCTGTGTGACTCTCCCCTCCAGCTTTTAGCCAATCTCTAGGACTCACTTTGTAAACATATACAGATCTTGACAAGATGTCCCTCTAGGCATCTATAAGTATACTGAAGTTCTTCACTCGGTACTTTGTCGAACTTACAAATATTGCTATATCTTATTTCATAGGCCCGATTATCTATTCGCATGACTCTACTGCATCTAAGTAGGTCATAATATACCATAAGTCTTACCTCGATTTATCGTTACTGAGTTCTGCTACCAAACTCCAGCTTACGTTCGTTGTTTGTCCCATATGTATAAATCTATGTCATTTAATGCTTCTTCATTACTGTTCATCTTAAGAATGACGGCCTAATCTCACCTCATACTTTGTGACTTTTGTCCATCCATTGTTGATTCACCTTAATGTTGATCTATACTGCTAACTTGATCTCTTATGTAACACTGTCGCTAGGGCTCATATCTCATCGAGGACATCTGGAGTAATTAGATTGATCCACCTAGGGTAGATACTATACTTCCATAACCGTATTTTATAGCATCCCAATTTGACTCACCTTACAGGGGTAATTTTATTCCCGTACAATTCATGAAATCCTCTTCAAGTCATTACTCAATCGAAGGCCCAAACGTCATCCTTTATCTATCACAATCACACCCTCACTTTACTACCAGGGCAACATTCCATTTTTTCTAGATTCTATTAGTCTTAGATTCTTTTTGAGTTCATTCAGGCTATAATGAAATTTCTATACCTTAGAGAAACAATTATCTCTCTTGTTTTCATGGGCTTAATCTCGAGGACTTATCCATTCTCGTCTTCTTCTCACTCTCCCTTTCTCATGCTTACTCATATCATAAATCCTTGTCGCTTTACTATACTTTAGCTTGCGACCTATACGCATCTATTTTAACTATTCGCAACCTTCTTTCAACTTGCTTTCACCATAGATTTCTTTATGTTATTCTGGAGCATCAAGCGAGACACCACATCGTCTCTAATTCTTCTTTACTTTCTTAGCTAGATCTCTCGGTACCTAGAAACCATAGGTTGGAAGATATGCTACTGACGATGCCGTTATTATTCCTGGATACTAAATCCCTGTGCTTCTAGCCTTTTATCTGAAGTATGGACCATTCACAACCTTCTGCATCTAAGTTTTTCATGCGTTGTTCACCTTTACCTTACTACCTTAAAATATTTGTCACGACCCAAAATCCCACGCGGATCGTGATGGCGCCTGACATCGAGGTCAGGCAAGCCAACAATGCTTACTAGTGAAGTTTTTCATTATTAACATACCAACCCCACATGTTTCCCAAAGTTTTACACTTAACTTATTAAAAATAGAAGCGGAAGCATTTATCAATTTAAGTACATACCACCAAAATGATCGTGATCCAATACATATATACATATACAGTTCCAAAATAGAATTCTACTAAGTGCGTGCCAGGAACTAGTGTCACAAGTCAATGGGCGACTAGTAGAATATACAAAAGAAGATACAAGAGGTACTGCTGTCTGAAAGGATATAGATAGGAATAAACAAAAGATAACTCCATAGCATAGCTGGGAATCGCCAAGGGAGGCAGCTCACCGTGGAGTCAGGTCCGGAATATGTCAAGCTCCGGTCGGATAACAAGAAACACCAGCCTCAGAGCCTGTACAGTTAAGTACAGAAGTGCAGCATGAGTACATAAATATATATATATGTACCCAGTGAGTATCCCGCCTAACCTTGAAGAGATAGTGACGAGAAGTTGACATGACACTCACTAAGGTCCAACAGTATAAATTAACATAATGTAATAAAAACAGTAGGCATGTATGGCAGTGAAGCAACAAGTATATATGTGTAAGATACTGAAATCCAAGAAGAATACTGAGGATAAATAAAACAATTACCACCTCACCTTTTCCCAAACATCTGTCAGATAAATTTCATGAAATTTAATAACAAATAAAGCATACGCATGCAGGGTGAGGACAACCGGCCGGAGTCACAGGATAGTCACGCTCGTGCATGCCGAAGGATCGATCGGCCCGTCCCAAAAGTGCACCTCACAAGCTCTCTATGCACTGCCGAAGGATCGATCGGCCAGTCCCAAAAGTGCATCTCTCAACCTCTCTACGCTCTCAGTCTATCTGTGCACTGCCGAAGGATCGATCGGCCCGTCCCAAAAGTGCGCCTCTCAATAGAGTGGGGGAAATCACACTCCGCTCGCGGAATACAATTTGCGATGCGGTCACATACACATACATTATTCCTTTCTAAAAGAGAATGCCTTTCCATAATCAAATTTCTTACAAGTTTTTCTCAAATTTCATAACTTCGGGAATGTAAACAATATGAAATGTAAATTCAGCAGCATATAGTTCATATCAAGTAAAACACAAGGCATGATGTGGGCCTAACTACCTGGACATAATATAAATAGTCGCTACGTACGGACTATCGTCACTTTGTACGCATGTAGCCCCCACAAATTATCACATATAGCATTTAAATCACCTAGGGGGACAATTCCCTCTTACGAGGTTAGAAAGGAGACTCGCCTCGTAACGAAACCACCCCTCGGATCAAGGATGCGCCCGAATGTTCGAAATCTACCCTCGACGGCTCGCAACTAGCCAAAATATAGTATAATTACATCATTTCATGATCAAAGAAGAAGAATTTACCTATTAACCCAAAATTCACCATTCTTGAAGAATTACCCAATTTCAACCCCGAGCCTGCACGCTATCGAGAATTATTGAAGGGGTCGCTCACTCGTAGACTAAGGATCAAGATTTCGTAACTTTACTGGAATGCATGGCAACCATTGGGTGATTTATTAAATTCTTAAGAGCCCTAACTTGTACTACCCAAATTCTTGATTTTTGATGTTTTAGTAATTAATTCTAATTGAATTCCATGTAAGATTTAGGAAAATAGAGAGGAATTACTCACCTTAGCCTACAGGTTTTTTCGCACCTGCGACCCAAGGACCATACCTGCGGTTCTGCACCGACGAGAAAATAATCGAACCTGCGGAAAATGGCGAGGGACTGGGGACCGCACCTGCGAAGGGGTTTCCGCACCAGCGGACCCGCCCCTGCGAAAATGGTTCTGCACCTGCGAAGGATGGGCCCCCCCTGGGTTTCCGCACCTTCGAGGCTGGGACCACAAGAGAGGTCCCGCAACTATGGCTGCGAAACCGCACCTGCGGTCACACCAGCAACAGCTGCACCAACATTTGTTTTAGCTAGTTTTTTGGCCTCGTTAGGTGCCCGAGAGGCACCTCGGCCCACCCGAGCCCTAATCCAAATATACCAACGAGTCCCAAATCGTAATACGGACTCGCTCGAGCCTTCAGAATACCCAAAACAACGCTATAACTCAAAATCACACCCCCAAACCCCAAGAACCAAACTTAGGAATTTTTAGTTTTGTAGACTTCGCTCACAACGCGACGAACTGACCTATACAACTCGGAATCACCCCAAATTTTGTAGGCATGTCATAATTAACATAACGGAACTATTCTTGGTCTTAGAATTCCGTTCAGACCTCGATAACATAAAACACGTCCCAAACAAAAATATGAACTTAAGGAACTTCTTATTTCAATATTGGGCGCCGAAATGCCCCTGGGTCATCAAAAACCCAATCCGAACATACGCCCAAGTCTGAAATCACCACACGAAGCTATCGGAACCGACGAAACTCGATTTCGAGGTCGTTTACCCAAAATATTGACCGAAGTCAAACTTGGCCTTAAAGGCCAACCTTAAGGAACCAATTGTTCCTATTGCACTCTAAACACTTCCGAATCCCGGACCACCAGTTCTCGCATGTCATAAATCATAAAAATCCGATATGGGAAGTTTCATTTGGGAAAACAGGGTCCGATAATGCAAAACGACCGGTCGGGTCATTATAATCTTGCTGTCACGACCCGATTTCCCACCGTCGGGACCGTGATGGCGCCTAAATCTATACTTGCTAGGTAAGCCAACATTAGAGGGTTACGACATTAAAACAATTAAAATATATACGAAGTTTTTCTACCATCCAATATATGATACCAAAAATAACAAATGAAACAGTATACGATACAATGAAAATAATACTAATCTCTAGCTACCTAGGGTTTGGAGTCACAATTCATGAACTACTAAGAATTTACTAAAAGTATTTGGCTGAAAGAAATTAAATAACTATTTTGAACTAAATAAAATAGCAACTGAATAATAAGGAAGATACTCCAGAAATCTGCGGACGTCGGCAGATCTACCTCGTGTCCCCGTGCGAATAGTTTGCTACAACTCCAACTCAGCTCGGACCTAAACCTGGATCTACATAGAAAGTGCAGAGTGCAATATTAGTACAACCGACCCTATGTACGGGTAAGTATCGAGTCGAACCTTAGCGAAATAGTGACGAGGCTAGGACAGGACACCACATATAAACCTGGACATATATAATCATGCTATAGGAAATAACAACAAATAAAGAATTAAAACAGCAATTAATGGGAGGGACATACAATGGGGAATTTCAACATAAGGAGTGAGAAAAACGAGAAGGCAGAAATAAACAGTAATTAACAACAAACAAATTAAGCAACTAAAATAGAAAGGTAATCTGCACGGCATCACCCTTCGTACTTTTACTCTCAGCCTCACCAAATAACAAATAGGAATGCACGGAATCACCCTTCGTGCTTTTCCTCCCATCCTCACCAGATTATAAATAAGAACGCACGACATCACCCTTCGTGCTTCTACACTAAACCTCACAATATAAATAAAATATGCACGGCATCACCCTTCGTGCTTTACACTTGTCCTCATAGTATAAATAAATCGTGCACATCATCACCCTTCGTGGTTTACACTCTTCCTCACCATATAAATAAATTAAAAACATATAAAAAGAAATTTCCACAAGAAATCAGTATTTCATCATAATTACCTTCACAATTTAACGTCTCAACCTCGAATCAATGTTCATAATGTTATCCATCTCGGTGGAACTGGATACAGTTCTCCCAACAGTTCAATAGCAACAATAAGCATGGATAATAGACTTTAAGACTACGAGAATGACAAGAATGGACTTTCACTCGCATGATATGGCTCGACTATAAAATATAGGTACTTGTAACATCACCTATACATCATTTTCAGCAATAAAACACGTAGCAAATAATCACACAATACCTATTCCCTCAAGCTAAGGTTAGGCACAACACTTACCTTGATTTCGCAGGCCACTCACTGCTCAAATAAAACTTTTCCTTTAGAATTCACCTCCAATCCATTTGTATCTAATCATAATTATCTTAATATTATCAATCATCGCTAAAGGGATCAACTTTAATGAATAATTACTTATTTCCCAATTTTTTCCAAAAAAGAGTAAAAAAACCAACCCGGGCCCACTTGGTCCAAACTTGAGGTTCGGACCAAAATCCGTTTATCCATTCACCCCCGAGCCCGAATATGTAATTAGTTTCGAAATTCGACCCCAATTCAAGGTCTAAATTCCAATTATACAAAATTTTCTAATTCTACCCAAACCCCCAATTTCTACCATGAAAACCCTAGATTTTTGGTTCAAAATTGATGAAAAACAATAGGTAATTGAAAAAGAGTAGTTTAGAATCATTTACCAACACTTTGGGAAGAGCTTGTCTCTTGAAAATCGCCTCTAAACCTTCTTGGTTTTGAAAATATGAGAGAATGGCCAATTCCCCTTTTAGGTTTTGTTTTTAATTCGCTAGACAGGTCTTCTTCGTGTTCGCGAAGGACCTGTCGTGTTCGCAATGCTTTGCGTCCAGAAAACCTACGCGTTCGCGAAGAGCTGCTCGCATTCGCGATGATTTGTTCCCCCCTGACCATTGCGTTTGCGACCCAGTGGTAGTGTTCGCTTAGAAGAATGTGACTCCCCTCCCCCAGGTCCCTTTAACCTATCGTGTTCGCGAAGGGTACCACCCCGCACTGCTTTGTGTTCGCGACCAGTACTTCGCGTTCGTGGAGAAGGATTTTTCCCTCAGCCTGGTTTACACTTCACGATCGCAAGAGAGGCTTCGCGATCGCAAAGCACAAATCACCTGCGCACCAGCAACAACAAAGACAACAGAATTTTTAAGTTTAAAACATCTCGTAGCCTACCCGAAACTCACCCGAGCCCTCGGGGCTCCAAACTAAACATGCACGCAAGTCTAAAAAGATCCTATGGACTTGCTTGTGCGATCAAATCGCTAAATTAACACCTAAAACTACGGATTTAGCATCAAAACTCATGAATTTCTCAATACTTCAAAATTACTATTTTCTCAACCGGGCGTTTGAATCACGTCAAATCAACTCCGATTTCTACCAAATTTTGCAGACATGACTTAAACATTATAATAAACCTGTACCGGGCTCCGGAACAAAAATACGGTCCCGATACCAACGATTTCAAATATTAATCAATTTCTTTAAATCCTTTTAAATTTTAGTCTAACAATTTTCATCAAAAATTTATTTCTCGAGCTAGGGACCTCGGAATTCAATTCCGGGCATACGCCCAAGTCCCATATTTTACTACGGACCTTCTGGGACCGTCAGAACCCGGGTCCGGGTTTGTTTACTCAAAACTTTGACCAAAGTCAACTAATAGTCCATTTTAAATATAAAAAATTATCATTTCATATATTTTCACATAAGGCTTTCCGGATTCACGTCGGTACTGCGCACGAAAATCAAGGTGAATAAAAATAATATTTTTAAGTCTAACGAGCCCAGAATGGAGTCTTAAATCATAAGATGATCCCTTTGGGTCATCACGATCTTCACCTTTAAAACAAACGTCCATCCTCGAACGGACATAGAAAAATACCTAAACTGGCAAACAAGTGTGGATATCCACTCCGCATGTCCGACTCGGACTCCCACCTAGCTGCCTCAACAGGCTGACCTCTCCACTGCACTCGAACTGAAGGGTAACTCTTTGACCTCAACTGACGAACTTATCAGTCTAGAATGTCTACCGACTCCTCCTCATAGGTCAAATCCTTGTCCAATTTGACAGAGCTGAAATCTAACACGTTGAACGGTCAGCATGATATTTTCGGAGCATAGACACATGGAATACCAGATGAATTGAGGATAAGCCTGGAGGCAATGCAAGTCTATAAGCTACATCCCCTATTTTCTCGAGGATCTCGAATGGCCCGATATACCTAGGGCTCAACTTTCCCTTTTTCCCAAATATCATAACCCCCTTCATGGGCGATACCCGAAGTAATACCCTCTCTCCGACCATGAATGCTACATCACGAACTTTGCGGTCGGCATAACTCTTTTTCCTGGACTGAGTTGTACGAAGTCGATCCTGTATAATCTTGACCTTTTCCAAGGCCTCCTGAACTGGCGATCTGCACCGTCTACCATATAATTCCTCATAGGGAGCCATCTGAATGCTCGAATGGTAGATGTTGTTGTAGGAAAACTTCGCAAACGGAAAAAACTGATCCAATGATTCTCCGAAATCTATAGCACAAGCACGGAGCATATCCTCCAAGATCTGAATAGTACACTTGGACTGCCCATCCATCTAAGGATGGAATGTTATGCTCAACTCAAACCGCGTACCCAACTCATGCTGCACTGCCCTCCAAAAGTGCAAAGTAAACTGCGTACCTCAATTAGAAATGATAGATACGGGCACACCGTGAAGGCGAACGATCTCCCGAATATAAATCTTTGCCAACAGCTCCGAAGATTAAGTACTTGCCACAGGACTGAAGTTCGCTGACTTAGTCAGCCTATCCACAATAACCCACACAGCGTCGAACTTTCTCCGAGTCTGTGGGAGTCCAACAACGAAGTCCATAGTAATGTGCTCCCACTTCCACTCAGGAATCTCCATCTGCTGAAGAAAACCATCGAGTCTCTAATGCTCATACTTTGCCTGCTGACAATTCAAGCACCGAGCCACGTCAGCAGCAATATCTTTCTTCATCCTTCTCCACCAATAATGTTGTCGCGGGTTCTGGTACATCTTGGCATCACCCGGGTGAATAGAATACTTAGAATGTAAGCCTCCTCAAGGATCAACTCACGAAGCCCATCAACATTAGGAACACACACTTGACCCTGCATCCTCAAAACACCGTCATCTCTAGTTGTAACCTGCTTGGCACCACCGTGTTAAACGGTGTCCCTAAGAACCATCAAGTGAGGGTCATCATACTCTCTATCTCTGATACACTCAAATAAGGAAGACCAAGCGACTGTACAAGCTAGAATACAACTGATCTCTAAAATATCCAACCTCGCAAACTGGTTGGCCAAGGTCTGAATATCTTAAGCTAGCGGTCTCTCACCTACTAGAATGAATATCAGGCTGCCCATACTCACTACCTTCCTACTCAATGCATCATCCACCACATTGGCCTTTCCCGGATGACACAATATAGTGACATCATAGTCTTTCAATAGCTCTAACCATCTCTTCTACCTCAAATTGAGATCCTTTTGCTTGAACAAATACTGAAGGTTGCGATGATCATGCCATAAAGATAGTGCCTCCAAATCTTCAATGCGTGAACAACGGCTGCCAACTCTAAGTCATGGACAAGGTAATTCTTCTCATGAATCTTCAACTTCTGAGATGCATATGCAATCACCCTACCTTCCTGCATCAATACCGCTTCGAGCCCCACGCAGGAGGCATCACAATATACCGTGAAAGATCTTGAGCCTGATGGCAATACCAACACTAGTGCGGAAGTCAAGGCTTTCTTGAGCTTCTGAAAACTCGCCTCACACTCGTCCGGCCATTTGAATGGGTCACCTTTCTGAGTTAACTTAGTCATTGGGGCCGCTATAGATGAAACCCCATCCACAAACCGACCGTAATAACCTGCCAAACCCAAGAAGCTCCTGATCTCCGTGACTAAAGTAGGTCTAGGCCAGTTCTTGACTGCCTCAATCTTCTTAGGATCTACCTGAATACACTCTGCTAATACGACGTGACCAAATAAAGCTACTGAATCCAACCAAAACTCGCACTTTGAAAATTTAGCATACAGCTGATTGTCCCTCAAAGTCTGAAGCGCTAATCGGAGGTGTTGCTCATGCTCCTCCCGGCTGCGGGAGTATATTAGAATGTCATCAATAAACATAATTATGAAGGAATCCAGATAAGGCTTGAACACCCGATTCATCAAGTCCATAAATGTTGCTGGGGAATTAGCCAAACCAAAAGACATCACCAGAAATTCATAGTGCCAATACCTCGTCCAAAAAGCTGTCTTAGGGACATCAGATGCCCTAATCTTCAACTAATGGTAGCCCGATCTCAAATCGATATTTGAAAAGACCTTGACACCCTGAAGCTGATCAAACAAATCATCAATCCTCGGCAATGGATACTTGTTCTTGATAGTGACTTTGTTCAACTGCCAGTAATCTATACACATCCTCATCGATCCATCTTTCTTCTACACGAACAAAATCGGTGCACCCTAGGGAGATACACTAGGTCTAATGAAGCCCTTATCAATAAAATCTTGCAGTTGTTCCTTCAATTCTTTCAACTCTAGTAGGGCCATCTGGTATGGAGAAATAAAAATGGGCAGAGTTCCCGAAGCCACATCAATGCAAAAATCAATATCCCTATCGGGTGGCATCCTCTGCAGGTCTGTAGGAAACACCTCGGGAAACTCACGAACAACAGGCACCGAATCTATAGAAGGAACCTAAGCACTAGAATCACGAACACGAGCCAAATAAGCCAAATACCCCTTCTCGACCATGCAACGAGCCTTTGTATAAGAAATAACCCTACTGGAGGAATGACCAGGAGTCTCTCTCCGCTCTAATAGAGGCAACCTCGGCAAAGCTAATGTCACTGTCTTGGCATGACAGTCCAAGATAGCATAATAAGGTGACAGCCAATCCATGCCCAATATGACATCGAAATGAACCATATCAAGAAGCAAAAGGTCTACCCTAGTCTCAAGACTCCCAATAACGACCATACACGAGCGATATACAGGATCTACAACAATAGCATCCCCCACGGGCGTGGACACATATACAGGGAAGCTCAAGGAATCACAGGGCACAATAAAATATGAAGCAAAGTAAGATGATAAAAGAGTAAGTAGACCCTGGATCAAACAGAACTGAAGCATCTCTATTGCAAACTGAAACGGTACCTGTGATAACAGCATCGGAGGACTCCGCCTCAGGTCTGGCTGGAAATGCATAAAATTGGGGCTGGGCCCCACCACCCTGAACCATGTCTCTAGGATGACCTCTAACAGGCGGACCTCCGCCTCTAGCGAGCTGGCCTCCACCTCTAACAATCTGGCCCCTACCTCTGGCTACCTAACCCCTACCCCTGGATGGCTGGTTAGATGGTGCGGCAGCTAGTGCTGGAACTATAGCACGAGAACCCTGATATTGAGAACTGCCCGACCCGCGAGGGAAATATATAGCAATGTGCCTCGGGTCACCACAAGTATAACAACACTTCGGCTGCTGAGACTGCTGGCCGGCAAACTGACCTTGTCAACCTGTATAACCACCTTGAAAACTCAGAAGAGGAGGTGCACTGATAGGAGCTGGCTGATAAGAATAAGGCATGTAAGGGCCGCGACCACCTAGGGCACCCTGGGATGCCTGAAGTGCTGAATGGAATGTCTTGGAAGAATGGCCTCTACTAAAAGTACCTCCGCCTCCAGATGAGGCACCGCTGAATCCACCGAAATGGCGAGGTCTATTGTCTGACCCTTGACCTCCCAATCCAAGAACCACCTCAACTTGCCAGGCCACATTGGCCGCATCCTGGAAAGAGATCTCTCTCCTTGTCTCCTTAGCCATCTGAAATCTGATAGGCTGAGCAAGACCCTCAATAAATCTCCTAACCCTCTCCCTCTCTGTGGGTAGCAAAAGAGTAGCATGACAGGCCAAATCCTTGAAACAGGTCTCATACTGCGTAACAATCATGCTGCCCTGATGGAGACGCTCAAACTGACCGCGACACTCCTCTATAGTAGGTGACCCAGCTGGTCTTAGTCAATAGATAATCCCTCCACCATTTCTTGGCAAAACCAGTCATCTAGAAAGCAGTAAAATCGACCCCATTGGTCTCCAAGATACTCATGTTCCGAAGAACCTCATGACAGATATCAAGGTATTCTTGGGGGGTCCTCTGAAGTGGCACCACTTAAATGAACAGGGAAAATCTTGATAAACCTATCCAATCTCCACAAAGCATCAGAGGACATAGTTGTCCCATCAACGAGCGGTGCTGCAACAACTGGCTGAGTCTGGACTCCTCCTCCAGCCTATCCGGTTGGGTCTGAAGCCGAGGAGTAATCAGCTCCAGAGTGTGGGTAGCAGGAGTCTGGACTCCTCCTCCAGCCTATGATAAGGCTGTTTCCATGAGGAATGCGCCAGTTTGGGCTACACTCTCCATAAGACCCACTAGTCGGACCAAGGCATCATGAAGAACCGGGGTGTCAATAAACCCTTCTGGGACCTGAGCTGGTCCCGCCGGAACGGTCTAAGCTGGAGCCTCTCCACGGAGCTCTGTCTGAGGTTCCACAGCTGGAGCTGCTGCCTGAGCACTGGGCTGAGTCCTGCCCCTGCCTTAGCCTCTAGCATGGCCTTAGCCTCTGCCCCTTGAGAAGTTGCTACTGTTGGAGGGTCCGACTGTTGGTCAGCAGAATATGAGCTACGTGTTCTCGCCATCTGCGAGAGAATAAGAATAGAAGAGTTCAATCATTATTGGGATAACAATAATCGCACGACAGAGTTGAATAAAAGTGAACTTGTTCCTAACTTTATAGCCTCTGGGATAGGTACAGACGTCTCTGTACCAATCCCTCAGACTCTATTAAGCTTGTCCGTGAATTGTGAGACCTAGGCAACCTACTGTTGTGATACCAACTTGTCATGACCCGATTTCCCACCGTCGGGACCGTGATGGCACCTAACGCTATACTTGCTAGGCAAACCAACATTAGAGGGTTATAACATTAAAACAATTAAAATATATACGAAGTTTTACTACCATCCAATATATGATACCAAAAATAAAAAATGAAATAGTATACGATACTGCGAAAATAATACTAATCTCTAGCTACACAAGGTTTGGAATCACAATTCACGAACTACTAAGAGTTTACTACAAGTATTTGGCTGAAAGAAAATATATAGTTGTTTTGAACTAAATACAACAGCAACTGAATAATAAGGAAGAGACTCCAGGAATCTGCGGACGTCGGCAGATCTACCTCGTGTCTCCATGCGAATAGTCTGCTACAACTCGAACTCAGCTCGGACCTAAACCTGGATCTGCACAGAAAGTGCAGAGTGAAGTAACAATACAACTGACCCCATGTACTGGTAAGTGTCGAGCCTAACCTCGGTGAAGTAGTGACGAGACTAGGACAGGACACCACATAAAAACCTGGACATATATAATCATGCTATTGGAAATAACAGCAAATAAAGATTTAAAACAACAATTAATGGGAAGGGGACATACAGTGGGGAATTTCAACATAAGGAGTGAGAAAAACGAGAAGACAGAAATAAACAATGATTAACAAAAAAATAAATTAAGCAACTAAAATAGAAAGGAAATCTGCACGGCATCACCCTTCGTACTTTTACTCTTAGCCTCACCAAATAACAAATAGGAATGCACGGCATCACCCTTCATGCTTTTACCCTCATCCTCACCAGATTATAAATAAGAATGCACGGCATCACCCTTCGTGCTTTTACACTCAACCTCACAATATAAATAATTTATGCACGGCATCACCCTTCGTGCTTTAAACTCTTCCTCACAATATAAATAAATCGTGCGCGGCATCACCCTTCGTGCTTTACATTCTTCTTCACCATATAAATAAATTAACAACAGATAAAGAGAAATTTTCACAAGAAATCAGTATTTTATCATAATTACCTTCACAATTTAACGTCTCAACCTCGAATTAATGTTCACAATTTTATCCATCTCAGTGGAACCGGATACAGTTTTCTCAACAGTTCAATAGCAACAATAAGCATGGATAATAGACTTTAAGACTACAAGAATGACAAGAATGGACTTTCACTCGCATGTTATGACTTGACTACTACATATAGGTACTCGTCACCTAACCTATACATCGCTTTCAGCAGCAAAACGCATATAAAGTAATCACACAATACATATTCCCTCAAGCTAACGTTAGGCACAACACTTACCTCGATTTCCCAGGCCACTCACTGCTCAAGTACATCTTTCCCTTTAAAATTCACCTCCAACACACTTGTATCTAATCATGATTAGTTTAATATTATCAATCATCGCTAAAGGGATCACCTTTAATGAATAATTACTTATTTCCCAAACTTTTTAAAAAAAAGCTAAAAATCGACCCCAGACCCGCTTGTTCCAAACTTGAGGTTCGGACCAAAATCCGTTTACCCATTCACCCCCGAGCCCGAATACGTAATTAGTTTCGAAATCCGACCCCAATTCGAGGTCTAAATTCCAATTATACAAAATTCCCTAATTCTACCCAAACCCCCAATTTCTACCATGAAAACACTAGATTTTTGGATGAAAATTGATGAAAAATAATGGGTAATTATGAGAGAGTAGTTTAGAATCTTTTACCAACACTTTGGGGAAGAACTTGTCTCTTGAAAATCACCTCTAAGCCTTCTTAGTGTTGAAAATATAAGAGAATGGTCAATTCTCATTTTAGGTTTTGTTTTTATTTCGCTGGACAGGTTTTCTTCGCGTTCGTGAAGGACCTTTCACATTCACGATGCTTTGCGGCTAGAAGGCCTACGCGTTTGCAAAGAGCTACTCGCGTTCGCGATGGTTTGTCCCCCCTGACCATCGCGTTCGCGACCTAATGGTCGTGTTCGCTTAGAAGAACGTGACTCCCCTCCCCCAGGTCCCTTAACCTATTGCGTTCGCGAAAGGCTGATCGCATTCACGAAGGGTACCACTCACAGTGCTTCGTGTTCACGGAGAAGGATTTTTTTCTCAGCCTGGTTTACACTTCGCGATCGCGAAGCACAAATCACTTGTGCACCAACAATAGCAAAGGCATCAGATTTCTAAGTTTAAAACATCCTGAAGCCTATCCGAAACTCATCCGAGCCCTTGGGACTCCAAACCAAACATGCACGCAAATCTAAAAATATTCTACAGACTTGCTCGTGTGATCAAATCGCTAAAATAACACCTAAAACTACGGATTTAGCATCAAAACTCATGAATTTCTCAAGAACACTGCACAATTACTATCCTCTCAACCGGACGTCCGAATCACGTCAAATCAACTCTATTTCTACCATATTTTGCAGACATGACTTAAACATTATAATAGACCTGTACCGGCTCCGGAACTAAAATACAGGTCTGATACCAACGAGTTCAATCATTAATCAATTTCCTTAAATCCTTTTAAATTTCAGTCTAACAATTTTCATCAAAAATTCATTTCTCGAGATAGGGACCTCGAAATTCGATTCCGGTCATACGCCCAAGTCCTATGTTTTACTACGGACCTTTCGGGATCATCGGAACACGGGCGGGTCCGTTTACTCAAAATGTTGACCAAAGTCAACTAAAAGTCATTTTTAAATCTCAAGAATTATCATTTCATATATTTTCACATAAGGCTTTCCGGATTCACTCCCGGACTGTGCATGAAAATCGAGGTGAATAAAAATAATATTTTTAAGGTTAACGAGCCCGGAATGGAGTCTTACCTAATAAGATGACCCCTTTGGGTCATCGTACTTGCATCGTATCTTCTATTTCTTTCATGACCTCCCGTCCACATGGGTATAATTCACGTCCATGAATTGAAGCTCTATTATAATACTTGCACCTCTGGAGCATATACAATCTGATGGAAGCTTCATACTGAATTCTTATGAGGCTGGTACTTTTATAACTGGCTTCATTGTAGAGTTGTTATGGAATATGGTTGTTGTACTTTCTCTCCTGTACCTCTAATATTAAGAGTGATCCTGTAATGTTCTCAATCATGATTTCCATAATTTTTTTGGTCTAATAATCAGACTCCTGATTTACTTGGTTGATGTAATTCTTTAGTTTCCTCTTCCTTTTGATCAGCTTTTATGTAGGCTTAAGCTATCTTCCGATTTGCGGCTCCTGGTATTAGTTATTACTTTAGCCTTTCATGGGTATTATGGAATATTCATGATACAATCTTCTAACAACTCAATCCTTTATCTATGCCCGGGCTAAATTATTTCTTTTAACTTATACCGGAATCTCCTATGTCAGTATAATTGTCAACATATATGCTACATGTATAAAATTCCGAACTCTTAAGTGTGTTCATAATGTACTCTGCGTCATTAATCGAATAATTCTTTTTGTTCCTTCTCGCCTTTTTTTATAAGTAAGCAATTACTTGTCTTTCTACCCCCTTGTTGCGTGCATAATTAGCTTACCTTAGTGCCCACACACATTGGAATTTCATACAACTCATATGATGTTGAATATCACTTCTGATTTTACTTCTCGCTCATTAGCCACGGTAAGTGACATTTTCTTATGGAGTGCATGCAATGTTGTTGTGAGACTGTTGTCATAAGACCATTTCCTTTTTAGGTCATTGTGCTTAGGTTGAAGCCTTCTTACTTATTTCCTCAGCTAGTCTTTCGTTATGGTACTTAGGGAGACCTTCTGGCTCTTGTAAAGTTACAAGCTTGTTATATCATTTACCCGACAGAATTTTTTTGATGTTCGTCCTCACCTATAATCATCCTTAGTTACTTACCTCCACATTCATCTACTCGTATGGTTGCTTCTGAGCTGAAGTTTTGATTGTCTTCCCAGTAAGACTCTCTTTTATTCCCATAACACTCATAAGGTATCTTTAGCTACCCCAACTCCTACCCAAATATTTCTCAAGGATCACGATGTCATATCTGCGAGACTGAATTCCCCATGTTGGAGTTCACTATGTTTATTTTGCACTATTTGTTGATTTTTCTATATCCTCTTATCTAGCCATAACTAGGCTCTTCTTGGATCAACTACTAACTACTCGTTGGCCCATTCTCATATCAATATTCTGCGTAATATTTCTTGGGTCATTTTATTTGTCTTAACTTACGTCCCCCACTGGCTCCATATCTATCAATAACATCTTGGGAAGTAACCCTTACCTCCTCTCCTTGATATCATGTTTGCATAGTGTTCTGGAGTCGTAGCATATCCGTAGGATTTAAATAAGTGAAATATCATTCATTTCTCATTTTTATCGCATTCTTCCTTTACCATTCCATAGTCACTAGAATAACTTAATTCTTACTTAATGACACATCACTCCATATCCCCCCTTTTAGGGGAGTACTAAGATTTAGAGACACGACGATCTACCTATATATGTTTTACCTCTTATTCTTTGGCATCTTTTCACATCATCGATGGCCTTTTTCTGCCTTGCGTTAATCCTTATATACTAAGGATAACAAAATTCTTTATCCACGAGGATGACACTTAGTGTAACTGGAACATATAGTCCCATAAGCTTAACTTTGCTCACATTGCTTGCTTTAGGGAAGCGTCTTCCTGAATTACCTTTAAAGGTTATTCTTCTGTCGTCCATTCTATTATCGTCAGAATGCAATCTCTGAAATTTTTACGATGCCGACTATTATCAAATCACTCAGTACCTAGTTCATGCTTAGTTTATCTTGTTCACCAGTCCATACTGATTTCTATTACTCTGGGGTCTAACTTTTCCTCCTGGTAATCACGTTAGATTCACGAACTTATTTCTCAAAATGAGGATATGACTTTATGGACTATACTCTTTTGTTGTCTCAAGGCCTGGATCCTCTCGTCCTTTCCTTCACTTGACTATATATTTTGTAATACTATCATTTTTTTTCTACCACCATGCATCACATCTTACTCATAATGCTTCATAAACGCTCTTCACATTTCCTGCTAACATTTCTGTCTATCACTTTATTTTGAAAATTTCAACAGGAGATTGTTTTGCTTTTAGCTCCCCTTGCACCATCTACTGGCTTTCGGGTTTCCTAACATTCTTTCTTTACTAGGGACGGGAGCCACACTAAGATAATATTTATACATACCTCTGTTACTGTTGAAGGTAACTCACAATGCTTATATTTTTCTTCCTGAGTTGTAAATACCGATAATCTTCATTAACTGGGTACCTCGTACCCTTCTCATCTTGCTCCTTTTACTTGTTGAATCTTGTATCTACCTTCTGAATCTCTCTTTGCTTTTTACCATATAGGTGGATAGATATACATGCTTTCAGGCTCCTTTTCTAGAAGCTCACACATCTTAGTACACACATGATCTTCTGGAGACCCTACATTTACTCATCAAAAGCATGATGAAAATTCGAGCTCCTCCAACTCAACTCTTCCACATCCGCATTCATCCCTTACCAATTGTTCTTTTGTATGTAGATATCGTTGTATTATGGATGAAATAGAATTTAGGAATGTGAATTCTTATAAGTGAGCTCTACAACACGATCTAGAGAAAGAAGAAAGCGTGACAGTCCTAAATGTTGTGTAGCCTCCTGCTTATAAGTGTGGTGCATGACACACCCATAAACAAGATTCTACTAGACACGACTTGCAGACTCCCTAGGACAGAACTGCTCTGATACCACTTTTGTCATGCCCCGAACCAGGGGGCGAGACCGGCACCCCGTGCCTCACCTATCCTTTCATACCAACTTGCGACTAAGGGACTCTGAACATATAATGTCATACTTTGGCCATGGGCTATATTGCAAGACAATTGTGAATGCTGACTAAACATCAATATAAAGCTGGGCTGACAAGGCTATCATAACTAAGGGCTGGAAAACCAACAAAATATACATAGAAGGCCTACAAGACCTACATATTGCACTAACTGACATGATATGTCTACAAGCCTCTACTGATGGATATACTGTGATCGAAATAGGGCCTCGACCTACTCATAATATATATATATATATATATATATATATATATATATATATATATATATATTGCTGCGGCCTGCAGCCCGATCAATAACTATCATTACATGGCTCTCGGCCTCACTTAGTCATCCTCACAAGCCACTCGGNGATGTACATAAAGCTCCAGACCCGGCAACTCTGAAGTGCATGGAGCTTACCGATCAAACTGACTCAGGCAACACCTAATGAGGAGGTCTACCCGTCTGTCTGTCTGAACCTGCACGCATGAAATGCAGCACCCCCAAAAAAGGGACGTCTATACGAAATAATATACCAAGTATATAAGGAAATATACTGAAAGTTGAAACTGAACTGATAATATAATAACTGAAAGTAACTGGGAGTCAAAGATAATCGGAAGATATGCTCACCTGCTGATATTGACTCAACTTTCTCAATATAGTAAGTAAAATAGTTGTCCGGCCTTATAAGACTCGGTATATATAATTGCTCTGCCGTAGTAGGCTCGCTCATAGGCGCTCAGCCATACTAGGCTCCGAATCTCGACACTGGGCTCGCTCATAGGCACTTGGCCACAGTAGGCTCGGTATATAACTTACCATCTGATCAGAGGTTTCCCAATAGGGGCCTGCCCACAGATTATAGCTCGATGATGGTGAGAATACTATAATAGTGTGTGTGTGTGTGTATATATATTTATATATATATATATAGACCCTCTGCTCTCTTGACTGGAAGACGACAATACTCAATTGAATATAATGTCCCGATAAGGGAGAATATTGTAACTTATGAGACTAGGATAATGTATATAAATTAGGGAGTATGAACTTCTCTTTATGCCTCGTTATAAAAAACATGTACTTACGAGATCATGCCAAAATAAAGGAAGGGCTTAGCCTTAACAAACCTGAGTCGATTCTCTTGACAATCCCTATAACACACGTCAATTGCGACAACACGTAACAACGGATCGAAGTAGGGGAAAATCCATACGATATTCTTGAGAAGGATTGCACCGTACTCCCTTAGAATTGCAAAATCTCGTTGCTGCATTTAGAGAAGATTTTTGTATTAATAGGTGTGGGCCCCACTTGTGGCTTAGTTGGCCAAAGACATCTCCAAGTTTTTGCCACCTTTTATTCGAATTCAAGAATCATGTTTATGTAAGGTATTTGGCTGCCACGTTATTCTCCATTAGGATTATCCAAAACATTTTAATTAATTATCAATTTCTTAATTAACTTGGTAATTCCCCACTAATCCAATAATTAACTAATTACTTACATAATTAAGAATTATCTCAATCACTTAAAATACTACTCACTTTTAATATACTTTGTACACCTTACTATTATTGTCATGTGGTACCTTGTATTGCACTACCCCATAAATACTGGGTATTATATCTTGGACCGTATTTTATCTCAAAATGACAAATTTTGACAAAACTCATTTTCTTCGATCTGCTTACCCTCTCACCTTCACGAATTTAGTCATCACTTGTTTGAAATATCATAATGCTTATAATCTCACAATAATCCCATTCCCGAACTTACGTCGATTTATGACGAAACTTTAACATACGAAAATGCGGGATGTAACATCTCATTTCCGAGCTTCCATCAATTTACTTATGGCGTACTTTCACGTACGAAAACATGGGGTGTAACACACGGCATCACCCTTCGTACTTTTACACTCTTCCATAATGTTCAACAATAACTAAATTAGCAATATTTCATGAATAATGATCAAATAAACAATAAGAAACTTAAACAAGAATATCTTAATTAAATAGACAATTATTCACAATGAACAAATTCCATCTGCATGCTTTCACTCAACCAAAATGCATAAGTACTCGTCATCTCACATATACGTTGTACCCGCATATTAAATCAAGTAGAAAATAGACAAACAAGTCTCACTCCTCAAGTCAAGGTTAACCACGACACATTCCTCGCTTAACAACCAACTCAAGATTTCAATAAACCTTTGCCTCGCGAATTGGTTTCTGAATGCCTCAAATATAGTCACAAAAATTCAATATACTCAACAAGAATTATAGAAACAAATTCATTATGAAAATACTAAATTTTCCGATAAAAATCCAAAATTAAATTCAAAAATTGATAGTGGGGCCCACGTCTCGGAATTCGACAACCATTACAAATATGAACGCCAGTTCACCCACGAGTCCAACCATACTATTTTTACCAAATTCCGATATCAGATTGCCTTTCAAATCTTCATTTTTCATTTTTTGAAGATTTTACAAAAAATCTGATTTTCTCAATTAAATTCACGGATTCATGATGTAAATAAGTATAGAATAATGAAATATAATCAATATAGGATAAATAACACTTACCTAGTTCGAACTTGCGAAAAAATCTCTTTGAAATCCCGATTTTATGTGTTATGTCTAGCATTTTTCGCATATGCGGACTAAATTTCTGCATCTGCGAGCTCGCATTTGCGAGACAAAAACTCGCATTTGCAGAGCAGAGCATCTAAGTAGAGGACACATATGCGGACCTTCACATTGTAGAAGCGACTGCGCAGAAGCGCGAAGGAAGTTGCAAAAGAGAGACCTCTACATTTGCGGTCTCTCAGCCACAGAAGCAGCCTCGCTGCTTGAAATACACGGTAGAAGCAGCCAGGAAATGGTCAGTGCGATCTTCGCAGAAACAACCAAAATTCCACAGAAGCAGCCATGCACCTGCAGCCAAAATTTTGCAGGTGAGACGCACCAGAACCAGACTTGTGTTATTAAAAAAATTTGGTCTGAAACACATCTGAAACTCACCCGAGCCCATCGGGACCTCATCCAAATATTCCAACAAGTCCCATAACATAATACAGACTTATTCGGGGTCTCAAATCACGTCGAACAATGTAAAAACTACAATTCGCACCTCGATTCGAGCTTAATGATTTTATGAAAATTTAAATTATAAAAATCACATCGAAACACGTCAAAACAGTCCGGAATGACCTAAATTTTTGCATGTAAGTCCCAAATGACATAAGAAGCTATTTCAACTTTTGAAATCGAAATCCGAGCCCGATATCAATAAAAGTCAATTTGTGTAAAACTTTGAAATCTTTAAGCTTTCAAACTTCTAATTTTCAATAAATGGCGATAACTCAAGTTAGGGAGCTCCAACTTAAATTCCGGGCATACGCACAAGTCCGAAATCACGATACGGATCCACCGGACCGTCAAAACATCGATCTGGATCCATTTACTAAAAATGTTGACCGAAGTCAACTTTGTTGAGTTTTAAAACATTGTTTCTCATTTTTACCAATTTTTCACATAAAAGCTTTCTAGAAAATTATACAGACTGCACGCGCAAGTTGAGGAATGCTAAATGGTGCTATTCGAGGTCTCCGAACATAGAAATAAATATCAAATGTAAAGATTACCTTTCGGGTCATAACATTCTCCACCTCTAAAACAAACGTTCATCCTCGAACGGAATTAGAAAACATACCTGGGCTGGTTAAAAGGTGACGGTATCTAACCTGCATGTCCAACTTATAATTCCAGGTAGATGCTTTAATCGGCTGACCTCCCCATTGTACTCAAACTGATGGATAACTCTTAGACCTCAACTGTCGGACTTGCCATGCTATAATAACTACCGGCTCCTCTTCATAAGACAAATCCTTGTCCAATTGGACTGTGATGACCCAAAAGGTCATCCCGTATATTTCTAGCTAATTCTGTGTTCCAAGGTCACGAAAACCTCCTTCTATCTCACCTCGATTTACGTGCGTATCTCGGGCGTGTAGCCGGGAAGCCTTTATGTGAAAAATTTGATAAAAATGATAATCTTGCATTGAACATTTGAATAAAGTTGACTTCAGTCAACATTTTTGGTAAACAAACCCGTGATTTGACGGTCCCAGAGAGTCCGTAGGAAAATATTGGACTTGGGCGTATGCCCGGAATCGAATTCCAAGGTCCCAAGTCCGAGGAATGAATTTTTAAAGAAAATTATTTTTGAAAAAATTATAAAGGTTTTTGAAAATGAAATTTGGGGTGAAACCTGTGATATCGGGCCCATATCATGGTTTCGGAGCCCGGTACAGGTTCGATATGTCTTATGTGTGCTATTTGTGAAATTTGGTAAGAAACAGACGTAGTTTGACGTGATTCGGAACTTTAAAAAAATGGTGTTTAAAGAAGTTTTGAGAAATTTCACTGATTTTGAGGTTTAATTCGATGCTTATGATGTTATTTTGGTTTTTTGATTACTCGAGTAAGTCTGTAGGATGTTTTTGAGGTTGTGTGTATATTTGGTTTTGATCCCCGAGGGCTCGGGTGTGTTTCGGATGGGTGTCGGGTCCTTTTTCCTTAGTTTTGAACTGCTGATTCTGGTTTCTGGTTTCCTTCTATGCGATCGTATAGTTGGAGCCGTGATATCATAGAGCTATTTTTGGTCGCGCAGTTTTCGTTCATCGCGATGGCATAAAAACATTCGCAATCGCTGAAGTACACTTTCTTCTTCTTCGTGATCGCAAGGAAGCCCTCGCGTTCGCATCTGTCAATTTTCTTCATACTCTGCGATCGCATACGCCAATTTGCAATCGCATAGAATCATTTCAGGCCTATAATATTTTCCTCTACGCGATCGCATACGTATTTCCGCGATCGCGGTTCATTAAACACCTGGGCAGATTATAAAATTCCAAAAAGGAGGGTTAAGCCATTTTTAACACATTTCGAGTTCTAGAGCTCGGTTTTGAGCGATTATTTGAAATTTTTTCACACAATTCGAATGGGTAAGTGTTCTTTAACTAGAATTGATTATATTTCATGAATTAGTACTTATTTTTATCATTTAATTCATGTTTTGGGTTGAAGAAACTTGGGTTTTTGGAAGGCAATTTCTAAATTGAAAATTTATGATTTGAACAACCAAATGACATCGGAATTTGATAAATTTAGTATGGGTGAACTCGTATCGGAATGGGTAATCGGAATTGGTAAAATTTGTCGGGTTTCAAGGTGCAGGTCCGGGGGTCAACTTTTGGGTCGATTTTTATAAATTAGTAATGATTGAAACTTTATCGTTTTGAATAGTCCCTTATATATTTTATGTGCATTTTGAAGTTGTTTAGTTGATTTTAGCCGTTCGTAGTTCTTCCCTCCCGAGAAGTCCATTTTCGAGTTCCGGTTGTCGTCTTCGAGGTAAGTATCTTGACTAACCTTGTGTGAGGGAACTATCCCTTAGGAATTGGGTCTTCTATGTTGATTGTAGTCCGTGTACGCGAGGTGACGAGTGCGTACTCATACTTATTTGCAAATAAGTTGGCCTTTTAGGATTCTTATGTCCATATATCTTCGGCGTATGAAGTGGTAACTGTTATGGTTGAGTTTCTGATTACTAGCTTCATCCTCCTCCGTTTGAATTAGATTTCCTTGAATTCGATTCCTCTTTGTTTATTATCTGATCTTAATTTGACTTAGCTGAATATTTTCCCTCTTCTATCACTATGCTAAAATTTCTTCACGAACTGCCTAATTGATTAGAATTAGTATCATCGAGTCGTATAATTGTTTAACATGAATTGGAATATCTATAGTTTGGTATCAAGCATGCCCGTGAGTCATACATGATGAATTACATGATTCACCTTAAATGTTACTTAGGTATAATTGGCCATCACTCGTATTGGCGGTGTTTCCTTGGTGCCTCTTAATATTGAATATTTGCTTAAGCTGAGTTTATTCCGTGAAACAAACCGTTAGGTGAGATTGGTTATAGTTGTTTCCCTTGCCGGGATGATTGGTTCTCTAATTATTGACTTGAGTATTGTGAATTGTTGCTATAATTTTAGGTTTTCTCCTCGTTACATTGCTTCATTGATACTTGGTTTCTCCCTTAAGTGACTTCTACTTATTAGTGAGTTTTGCCACTATTTTGATTGAAGTTCTCATGTTGAACTTATCGTCGCACCTTTCATTGCATTGCATTGCATATTTATATTGGGACTGTGGGCTATGACCTGAGACTTTCCCTTGCATTGCATTGCATACTTATATTGGTATTGCGGGCTATGACCTGAGACTTTCCCTTTCATTGCATTGCATACTTATATTGGGACTGCGGGCTATGATATGAGACTTTCCCTTGCATTGCATTGGATATTTATACTGGGACTGCGGGCTATGACCTGAGACTTTCCCTTACACTGCATTGCATTTCATATTTACATGGGGACTGCGGGCTATGACCTGAGTCTTTCCCTTGCATTGCATTACATATTTACATTGGGACTGTGGGCTATGACCTGAGACTTTCCCTTGCACTGCATTGCATATTTATATTGGGACTGCGGGCTATGACCTGAGACTTTCCCTTGCATTTCATTGCATGATTATCTATTGAGTTACGGACTGAGTTCCGGTGGTTTATCATTGAAGAGATTTGGATTGAAAAGTATACATGTATGCACACATACTTACATTGAAATGTATAGCTGAAAGGCAATTATCTCCGAGAAAAGTAGTCCCGAAGAACTCCTATTTTGAAAGTATATTTGAACAAATGATATTTAAAAGGAGCAATATTTAGGAAAGTATATTTGAATGAGCAGTATTGGGAGAGTATATTTTAATACAACGTATTTTAAGGGAACTATGTTCTGACGAATTCTTTTATAAAAATGTATACATATACATTCAGAAAAAGTATACTTCAAAGAAGATTTTCCTACATCTTGAAAAGGTTGTATTTTCAAAAAATTTCGACATAAGCACATTTTAAAGGTTTTTACTCGATGATTTGACTGGTTTCTATTGAGCCTACTTGCTACTTCTTGGTGAGTAAATTGATGCGGTGCTAAGTTTAAGGGTTTTATGGTATTGTGATTTCCGACTTTGGCTTGCGTGTTGTACTTTCCTCTTTGCGTATTTCTGTCATGCTATTTCGTTGCTTTAAATACTGTGCTTCCTTCCGCTTATTATTTTCCTGCCGTTAAATATATTCGAAGATTTTAGATAAATATTTTGTCACGGTCATTATTGCTATGTCTTTTATCTATTAGACCAGTGGGTGTCCGGACTAATCCTCGTCACTACTTCATCGAGGTTAGTCTTGATACTTACTGGGCACCACTGTGCTGTGCTAATACTACACTTCTGCACATTTTTATGTGCAGCTTCATGTTATGGTTGTTGGTAGCTGCGCAGATCGTTGTTGAGGAGACTCAAGGTAACCTGATGCTGCGTTCGCAGGCTTCGGAGTCACCTTCCTGTTTTATTTCTATTCAACTGTACTTACTTATTCCTAGACAATTGTACTTAGATTTGACAGAAACATTTCGTAGAGCTTATGACTTGTACTACCGGTTTTGGGAACGTGTGTTCATCCTGTTGAGATTTTATATCGAGATTGCTAGCCTTCTTTTATTATTGTTGTTATTCAGTAACTGTTAGGCTTACCTAGTCCCTAAGACTAGGTGCCATCACGATACCCAACGGAGGGAAATTTGGGTCGTGACAAGTTGGTATCAGAGCTCTAGGTTCATAGGTGCTACGAGTCATAAGCGAGTTCAGTAGAGTCTTGCGGATCGGTACGCAGACGTCTGTACTTATCTTCGAGAGGCTACGAAACTATCAGGACAATTTCACGTCCTTCATTTCTATCGTGCGTTCATTGATCTTAAAGTTTGAAATTATCGTCCCATTCTCTAACCGATAGTGAGGACACGAGCGGCGGTTCCAGATGATGTTACCCCGAAGAAAATGTCACAAGGGTCAAAGACAGAGGAAAACGAGGAGCACGTACCGTAGTTAAGATGCCTACCAGAGCAACCGTTGAGGAGTGCCCGGTAGTCCTAGTTAGGGGGCAGGTACTGGGGGTGCCTGTTGCTACCCCGAACTTCAGAAGACTGGAGCGCAGTTTGAGTACAATTGGTACATCGTCTCAGGCCGGGTTGACTCTAGTGAACCAGTTGCTTCACTGATCAGGGGAGGAGTTAAGCTTCCCACCGTCTACACTCCAGAGCAGCGAGATCATATTAGTCAAGTTCCAGTTGTCATGGCAGTACGGCATGTGGTTTCGGTTCAGCCCGTGGTTGGGACAACAGCATCGGAGGTAGAGCACCTTGGGATTTAGAGGTACTGGAAGTACCACCCTTCTATCTTTCATTGGAGTGGCAGCAGGTGAGTCCCAGGGTTTTCTGGAGGAGTGTCACCATATTCTTCGTACTTCGGGTATTGTGGAGACGAGCGATATTGCTTTTGTCACGTCTCAGGTCCATAGAAGTGGATTGATCAGTGGTGGCAGCATATGAGTTGGGGTAGCCTGACCGAGTTGGCCTTACTAGCATGTATTCAGTTTTCGGATATGTTTTTAGGGAGGTCACACCTCAGTTCCGCCGGGATGCACAGCGCACGGAGTTTGAGCAGATGCGTCAGGGCGCTATGACACCATTGGAGTACGCCGCTAGGTTCAGTGAGTTGGCCAGATATACACTTCACTTGGTTGCTTCAGTTAGAGGGTGAGTCCGTAGATTCATTAAGGGACTCAGGCACGGTAGAGAATCTTGGGTCAACCAATTCGGTTGCATGACTAGTTTCACATGGGAGCGTTTCAGATACTCATGGGTCTCCGAGGATCCGTATCATATGTATTCGACAACCACATCGGCAGAGAGATTATTTTCAGTGTGGAGATTTTAGCTACAGGGTAAGAAATTGTTCTAGGAATCAGGTGGGAGAGTTATAGAAGGGTGTTCAGGTGGATAGAAGGCGCCTAAGAGGGGAGACCTGACCCGTTGATGTGTTGAATATAGTAGGCTAGAGGCCGTCATGTCAGATATCATCACCCAGGTATGGCTTGATGTGCTAAAGTGGGGTACCATTGTATTTCACTATAGTCCTGTTGATCAGGACGAGTTCCCATTATTTGTTGTCTCATTTATGAGTGAGTTTCATGTATTGCACTCTATTTTTGTGCTTGCTCCTGTAGGGATATTCTATGAGTAGTAGCCGTGTCTATCATTGTTTTATTCATCCTTACTAGTGGTGAAACTGGAAGTGAGTCCATGTCGTCCTCCGTGGAAAGCTTTATGTGATTCTCCTGAATATTTTGTTTTCGAGCTATGATTTGATACTCCATTTAGATATGAGTAAGTGAGCGCTATGATTTTGTTAGCCGATATGAAATAGCGAGAGATCTCTATTAATATGATATATATTCGACATGTGTCATTGAGTTGAGGGAGAGACCCTCGTGATTCTTTGTGATTTGATATGTTTGGATCGGGCTGAGTACGGCGGTGGAAATTTTTTTCAGGATGACATCCTTGTGATTTGTTCATATCTTTGCTTCTCTCTTGTTATATTGCTTTTGGTAAGTCAGGTGCAATAGAGAGTTATGCCTATGGGATTTTTTGATAGTACCTTTATATATGCTTCTATCTCTTCTACTCAGTCATTTCGTTATGTGCTTCTTTAGTTCAGTTTGCGGGATGTGTGCCCGATGGTTTTAGCTGTGACTCGGTGATTCGGGTGTCTACTGATGAGGTCTTCGTGTTTATTGCATCATTATCGGTATTATGGGATGCAGAAACAGAGAGTTCTTCCATATGCGGGACTAATTGCCAATGTCGAGTTGATTTCACACAGTTATGGTGATCAAAGTGCTATTGAGCCTATGTGTGATGTGCTATGTTGTGTGGCCGTGCCTTACGGGCGTGGACCTGAGTTGATGCAGCTGGTTGAGGCTAATGCCGGACATGGATTTAGAATTGGGTCTTTTGGAAATGAGTAGAAAGTGAGGAATTGAGGTATGAGGCTTATCGATAATGATGAGAAGGCTATATGGAAGTTGTGATGGTGTCATCAGGCTATATAGGTTGGGGTGACATGGGATCACCCGCTGGTGTGTGTTGGAAATGCGCAATCAGTGTTTGGATGAGTTCAAAGTGAATCTTAGAACGTTCGAGGGCGAACGTTTGTTTAAGAGGGGGAGATTGTGATGACCCAAAAGGTCATCCCGTATATTTCTAGCTAATTCTGTGTTCTGGGGTAGTGAAAACCTCCCTCGATTTGCATGCACAGCCTGGGCGTATAGCCGGGAAGCCTTTGTGTGAAAAAATTGATAAAAAGATAATTTTGTATTGAAAATTTGAATAAAGTTTACTTCAGTCAACGTTTTTTGTAAACAGACCCGGACCCGTGATTTGACGGTACCAGAGGGTCAGTAGGAAAATATGGGACTTGGGCGTATGCCCGGAATCGAATTCCGAGGTCCCAATACCGAGAAATGAATTTTTAAAGAAAATTATTTTTGAAAAAATTATAAAGGTTTTTGAAAATGAAATTTGGGGTGAAACCTGTGATATCGGGCCCATATCATGGTTCTGGAGCCCGGTACAGGTTCGATATGTCTTATATGTGCTATCTGTGAAATTTGGTAAGAAACGAACTTAGTTTGACGTGATTCAGACCTTAAATGCAAAAAAATGATGTTTAAAGAAGTTTTGAGAAATTTCATTGATTTTGAGGTTTAATTCGATGCTTATGATGTTATTTTGGTGTTTTGATTACTCGAATAAGTCCGTAGGATATTTTTGAGGTTGTGTGTATATTTGGTTTTGAGCCTCGAGGGCTCGGGTGTGTTTTGGATGGGTGTCGAGTCCTTTTTCCTTAGTTTTGAACTGTTGATTCTGGTTTCTGATTTCCTTCTATGTGATTGCATAGTTGGAGCCGCGATCGCATAGTTGGAGCCGCTATCGCATAAAGCTATTTTTGGCCGCCAAGTTTTCGTTCATCGCGATCGCATAAAAACATTCCCGATCGCAGAAGTACACTTTCTTCTTCTTCGCGATCACATAGAAGCCCCCACGTTCGCATCTGTCTATTTCCTTCATACTCTAAGATCGCATACGCCAACTCGCGATCGCATAGAATCATTTCAGGCCTATAATTTTTTCCTTTACGCGATCGCATATGTATTTCCGCGATCGCGGTTCATTAAACACCTGGGCAGATTATAAAATTCCAAAAACGAGGGTTAAGCCATTTTTAACACATTTTGAGTTCTAGAGCTCGGTTTTGCGTGATTCTTTGAAGTTTTTTCACACAATTCGAATGGGTAAGTGTTCTTTAACTAGAATTGATTATATTTCATGAATTAGTTCTTATTTTTATCATTTAATTCGTGTTTTGGGTTGAAAAAACTTGGGTTTTTGGAAGAAAATTTCTAAATTGAAAATTTATGATTTGAACAACCAAATGACATCGGAATTTGATAAATTTAGTATGGTTGAACTCGTATCAGAATGGGTAATCGGAATTGGTAAAATTTGTCGGGTTTCGAGGTGCGGGCCCGGGGGTCGACTTTTGGGTCGATTTTTATAAATTAGTAAAGATTGAAACTTTATCGTTTTGAATAGTCTCTTATATATTTTATATGCATTTTGAAGTCGTTTTAGTTTATTTGAGCCGTCCGAAGGTCTTCCCGTCCGAGAAGTCCATTTTCGAGTTCCGGTTGTCGTCTTCGAGGCAAGTATCTTGCCTAATCTTGTGTGAGGGAACTACCCCTTAGGAATTGGATATTCTATGTTGATTGTAGTCCGTGTACGCGAGGTGAAGAGTGCGTACTCGGACTTATTTGCAAATAGGTTGGCCTTTTAGGATTCTTAGGTCCATATATCTCCGGCGTATGAAGTGGTAACTGTTATGGTTGAGTTTCTGATTACTAGCTTCATCCTCCTCTGTTTGAATTAGATTTCCATGACTTCGATTCCTCTTTGTTTATTATTCGATCTTAATTTGACTTAGCTGAATATATTTCCTCTTCTATCACTATGCTAAAATTTCTTCACAAACTGCCTAATTGATTAGAATTAGTATCATCAAGTCGTATAATTGTTTAACAGGAATTGGAATATCTATAGTTTAGTGTCAAGAATGCCCGTGAGTCATACATGATGAATTACACGATTCACCTTAAATGTTACTTAGGTATAGTTGGCCATCACTCGTATTGGCGGTGTTTCCTTGGTGCCTCTTAATATTGAATTTTTGCTTAAGCTGAGTTTATTCCGTGAAACAAACTATTAGGTGAGATTGGTTATAGATGTTTCCCTTGCCGGGATGATTGGTTCTCAATTATTGACTTGAGTATTGTGAATTGCTGCTATAATTGTTAGGTTTTCTCCTCGTTACATTTCTTCATTGATACTTGATTTCTCCCTTAAGTGACTTCTGCTTTCCTTTGCATTGCATTGCATATTTGCATTGGGACTGCGGGCTATGACCTGAGTCTTTCCCTTGCATTGCATTGTATATATACATTGGGACTGCGGAATATGACCTGAGACTTTCCCTTGCATTGCATTGCATGATTATCTATTGAGTTACGGACTGAGTTCCAGTGGTTTATCATTGAGGAGATTTGGATTGAAAAGTATACATGTATGCACACATACTTACATTGAAAGGTATAGCTGAAAGGCAATTATCTCAGAGAAAAGTAGTCCCGAAGGACTCTTATTTTGAAAGTATATTTGAACAAATGATATTTGAAAGGAGCAGTATTTAGGAAAGTATATTTGAACAAATGATATTTGAATGAGCAGAATTGGGAGAGTATATTTTAATACAGCATATTTTAAGGGAACTATGTTCTGGCGAATTCTTTTATAAAAATGTATACATATACATTCAGAAAAAGTATACTTCAAAGAAGATTTTCCTATATCTTGAAATGGTTGTATTTTCAAAAGTTTTCGACATAAGCACGTTTTAAAGGTTTTTACTCGAGGATTTGATTGGTTTCTATTGAGCCTACTTGCTACTACTTGATGTGAGTAAATTGATGCGGTGCTGAGTTTAAGGGTATTATGGTATTGTGATTTTCGACTTTGGCTTGCATGTCCTTTACTCTTTGCGTATTTCTGTCATGCTATTTCGTTGCTTTAAATACTGCGCTTCCTTCCGCTTATTATTTTCCTGCCGTTAATTATATTCGAAGATTTTAGATAAATATTTTGTCACGGTCATTACTGCTATGTCTTTTATCTATTAGACTAGTGGGTTTCCGGACTAGTCCTCGTCACTACTTCACCGAGGTTAGTCTTGATACTTACTGGGCACCACTGTGGTGTGCTCATACTACACTTCTGCACATTTTTGAGTGCAGCTTCAGGTAATGGTTGTTGGTAGCTGCGCAGATCGTTGTTGAGGAGACTCAAGGTAACCTGTTGTTGCGTTCGCAGGCTTCGGAGTCACCTTCCTATTTTATTTCTATTCAACTGTACTTACTTATTCCTAGACAGTTGTACTTAGATTTGATAGAAATATTTCGTAGAGCTTATGACTTGTACTACCGGTTTTGGGAAAGTTTATTCATCCTGTTGAGATTTTATATCGAGATTTCTAGCCTTCTTTTATTATAGTTGTTATTCAGTAACTGTTAGTCTTACCTAGTCCCTAAGACTAGGTGCCATCACGATACCCAACGGAGGGAAATTTGGGTCGCGACATGGACTGAGCTGAAATCTAACATATGGGACGAATCACCATGATATTTCAGGGGCATAAACACATGAACACAGGATGAACCGCTGATATACTAGGCGGTAGTGCAAGCTTGTAGGCTACTTCACCCACCCTTTCAAGAATTTCAAAGGGTCTGGTATACCTAGGCTCAACTTACCCTTCTTTCCGAATCTCATTACACCTTTCATAGGTGAAACCCGAAGCAATACTTTTTCTCCTTCCATGAATGCAATGTCACGAACTTTATAGTCGGCATAACTCTTTTTCCTAGACTGAGTTATGCTAAGTCGATCCTGAATAAACTTGACCTTATCAAAGGCATCTTGTACCAAATCGGTACCCAACGGTCGAGCCTCTCCCGGTTCAACCCATCCAATTGGTGAACGACATCGCCTCCCGTATTATGCTTCATATTCATCCATGTGAATGCTCGACTGGTAGCTGTTATTATAGGCAAACTCCATAAGTGGCAAGAACTGATCCCAAGAACCTCCTAAGTTTATAACACAAGCGCGGAGCATATCTTCCATTATTTGAATAGTGTGGTCGGATTTTCCATCCGTTTGAGGATGAAATGTTGTACTCAACTCTACCCCCGTGCCTAAATCACGTTGCATAACCCTTCAAAAGTGCGAGGTGAACTGCGTACCTCGATCAGAAATGATAGAAACGGGCACACCGTGAAGGTAGACAATCTCACGGATGTAAAGTTTTGCTATTCGCTCTGAATAATAATTAACTGCCACTGGAATGAAATGTGAGGACTTAGTCATACTGTACACAATGACCATACTTCGTCGAACTTTCTCTGAGTCTGTGAGAGCCCAAAAACAAAATCCATAGTGATATGCTCCCATTTCCACTCAGGAATTTCTAACTTCTGAAGCAAACTACCAGGTCTCTGATGCTCATACTTGACTTGCTGAAAATTCAAACACCGTGCTACATATGTAACTATATCCTTCTTCATTCTCCTCCACCAATATTGTTGCTGCAAATCTTGATACATTTTGGCGGCACCTGAATGAATAGAATACCGGGAACTGTGGGCCTTTTCCAGTATTAATTCACAAAGATCCATTTACCATCTTCCCATACAGCAACTTGTTTAGCACCACCGTGTTGTACCGTGTCCTTAAGGAAAAGTAAATGAGGATCATCATATTGTTTCTCTCTGATACGCTCATACAAGGAAGACCGAGTGATTGTGCAAGTTAAAACCCGACTGAACTTTGAAACTTCTAACCTCACAAACTGATTGAACAAATTTTGAACATCTGCAGCTAACAGCCTCTCACCAACTGGTATATACGTAAGGCTTCCCATACTCACAACCTTTCTACTCAAAGCATCGGCCACCATATTGTTTGAACAGACACTGTAGATCAGTGAATACCTCACACGAGACACCATAAAGGTAGTGCCTCTAAATCTTCAGCGCATGAATAATGGCTGCCAATTCTAAGTCATGAACAGGGTAATTCTTTTCATGAACATTCAACTATCGCAACACATATGCAATCACTTTGCCATCTTGCATTAATACTACACCAAGCCCAATATGAGATGCATCACAATACATCGTATAAGATCCTTAACCTGTAAGCAATACCAACACTGGCGTCGTAGTCAAATCATTCTTGAGCTTGTGAAAGATCAACTCACACTCGTCTAACCATCTGAATGGGGCACCATTCTAGGTCAATTTGGTCAATGGAGATGCTATAGATGAAAACCCCTCCACAAATCGGCGATAATAACCTGCCAAACCTAGGAAACTTCAGATCTTTGTAGCTAAAGTAGGTCTAGGACAATTCTGAACCGCCTCAATCTTCTTAGGATCCACTTGTATGCCTTCTTCCGATACAATATGCCCCAAAAAGGAAACTGAGTCTAACCAAAATTCGCATTTTGAAAATTTGGCATATAACTGATTATTCTTCAAAGTATGAAGCACAAATCGAATATGTTGCTCATGCTCCTCTTGATTGCTGAAGTAAATCAAGATATCATCAATGAATAAAATGTAAGTCCCCGTGAATTTTTTTTCCTAAAAACCGGAGTTTCATGTTGTCGGGGTAGGCGTATGTGTTAATAATAGTATAAAGTTCGGACTTTTTGGGTTGAACAATGCGCTAGGAAGTTGAAGAAAAATGTTTTGCAAAGTTGGGCATTTCTGCGGCCTATTATGCGACGACATAATCACTCTGCAAGCCGCAGAGTGAGGCAGCTGTTTGGGCCATTTTTATGTCATTTTCGCGGCCCATTATGTGATCGCATAACCATCTCGCGGGCCGCACTTTGATCACATAGAAAGCCTTGGAATTTTATAAATAGAGGTTCTCCGGGGCATTATGTGACCAGAGAACAGGTATGCGGGCCGCACAATGGATACAGAGTGATGGAGTCCAGCCCAGTTCTAGAGGCCCTTTTTCACGGCCATTTCGCGGACCACAAAAGCATTATGCGGTCGCATATGCGATCGAAGATCCTGTTTCGGGGCTTTATTTTTGGGTTTTTATAATCCGACACTATTTTTTAAAAATAGATGCCATGGTCCATTTTGAGGCAAAATTTGATATTTTGGGAGTGAGAGAGAGTTCTTAGAGTGGGAGAGTGACCTTCAACCAATTCTTGCTCAAATCGTTGAAGATTAACAAGGAAAACTCACTAAGTCTTCATCCTTGAGGTAAGAATCTATACTATAGCCTCTAATTTCGAAAATTAAATAAAAATGGGTAATTAGCAATACAATTCTTGGGTATGGGAGTTTTTTATCTTGCATGCATGTGTTATCAAAGAGTGTAGGAATATTGTGCGCTAAAAATGGTAAAGAATGGGTTGTGGAATGAAGGAATCTTTCATAATAGGACCTTAAAACATTAATGTACACCCAATGTTTGATAAAATTCTCAAATGAGCTAAGTAGATTGAAGTTGCTAAGTTAGATTTCTAAATTAGATTGAAGTTGCTAAGTATCCCGGAACATTTTAGAGTTTAAGGAAGCTCAATTGAGGTATGTTGGCTAAACCCGTTTCTTAGAATTAAATTCCACGCGTTCATGTAAGTTATGTAAGACCCGAGTTGATCATTATGAAATTGGTTATCCCGAGTAATCTTGTGTTGAAAGATACATGTTCAATATGTGTTCCAAATGCTTTTATTCATGCTATGTTATTTCTTGAGGATATATTCAAAGTGTGGGTTGTGTGTGTTATAAATGTTACGATTCCAAGTCATTCTTAAATGAAGGTTGTCATGCCCAATTATGTGAAAAATCTCTACATGTCTAAGACACTTAATTGCTCTCATGCGTACTTAAGTCTTGTTGTCGATAATAATGATGGGGTGTGTGAAAATGAAAAAGGGGAGCATGAAATATGAAATTCGGCCAAGTGCCAAGAATGATATTATAATTGTGGCCATGAGTGCCGATGAATTAAATAAGATGTGAAGAATGTATGAAGTGAGATGATTGATAGAAAAGGTAATGTATCAGGTGAGACAGCTTAGCCGACCAGGCCGTGATCAGGCGCCATGCCACACACATGGTGGTGATAATGCTGGAAATTCTGATTGTGGTTAATGTCTCAAATGAGGCAGCCTAGCCGATCGGGTCGTGATCGGACTCCATGTAAAAGTACGGTGGTATTTTGAATAATGGTATATCGGAACTAAAGAGCTCCCCACCTAAAAACATGGAACTTTACTTGAAAACTTATGTGGTTCTTAACTTGATGTTTTGGTATTGTTTGAGGCTTCTATTGATTTCATGATTTTCTTCCATGTATTATTATTATTCATTCTACTGAGAAGGTTTTTAGTTATACATACTAGTATAATTCGACATTACAAATGTCCCTTTTGCCGGGAGCGCTGCATCTTTAATGGATGCAAGTGGTTCCACATCAGGTAGCATTGACCAGTGATAGCATTGAGCGTCGGTCCCCCCCCCCCACCCCCCGAGTTTGGGGCCTGACATACAACCACAAAAGAATCCAAATAAGGTTTGAATACCTGGTTCATCAAATCCACAAAAGTTGTTAGGGAATTTGTTAGCCCAAGTGACATCACTAGGAATTCGTAATGCCCATACCGAACCCTAAAAGTTGTCATAGGGACATCAGATGCCCTAATCTTCAACTGATGGTAACCAGACCTCAAATCGATATTTGAAAACACCTTGTCACCCTGAAGCTGATCGAATAAGTCATCAATTCTTGGCAACGAATACTTGTTCTTGATAGTAGACTTGTTCAACTGCCGATAATCTATACATCCGCATTGAACCATCTTTATTCTTTACAAATAGCACTGGTGCACCCAGGGCGAGAAGCTAGGTCTAATGAATCCCTGATCAAGTAAGTCTTGTAACTTCTCCTTCAATTCCTTTAGCTTCGACGGGTCCATACAGTATGGTGGAATAGATATGGGTTGGGTTCCCTAAGCCAAATCAATACAGAAGTCAATATCTCTGTCGGGTGGCATCCCCGGCAAATCTGTCGGAAATACATATAGAAATTCATGGACAACTGGTACTGAATCCATAGAAGGAACATCTGCACTAGAATTGCGAATATGAGCCAAATGGGTTAGACAACCCTTCTCGACCATACGTCGAGTCTTCACATAAGAAATAACCCTTCTGGTAGAATGGTTAGGAATCCCTTTCCACTCTAATTGATGCAACCCCGGCATGGCTAAGGTCACTGTTTTGGTGTGACAATCCAATATAGCATGATAAGGTGACAGCCAATCTATACCCAAGATGACATCAAGATCCACCATATCAAAAAGTGGTAGATCCACGCTAGTCTCAAGACTCCCAATAGTAACCACATACGAACGATAGACATGATCTACCACAACAGAATCTCCCACCGATGTGGACACACACACAGAAGCACTCACAAAATCATGAGGCACAACCAGATATGAAGCAAAATAGGAGAACACATAGGAATAATTAGATCTTGGATCAAATAGAACTGAAGCATATTTATGGAAAACTAGAACAATACATGTGATCACGACATCGGATGACTTGGCCTCGGGCCTAGCAGGAAAAGCAAAAAATTGGGGCTGGGCCCCACCACTCTGAACCGCGTCCCTGGGACGGACTCTAGCTGGCTAGCCTCCACCTCTAATGACTTGACCTCACCTCTAGCTGTCTGACCCCTACCCCTAGCTGGCTGGGCGGGTGATGGAATAGCTAGTGCTGGAATTATAGCACGAGAACACTGTTACTGCATGTTGCCCTAAGACTTGGGGCAAAATCTATCAATGTGCCTCGGATCACTGCAAGTATAACAGGACCTCAGCTGTTGTGACTGCTGCCCATGGAACTGGCCATGTCGACGTGGATAACCACTCTGATGACTCTGGATCGGAGGTGCACTAATTGGAGCTGGTGGTGCAATGTACGCTAGCTGGTTGGAATGAGACATATGAGGGTCGCAACCACTTGAGGCATTATGGGACGCCTGGAGAGCTGAGTGAAACAGCATGGGAGGATGGACCCTACCAAAATTACCCCTGCTTCCAGACGAGGCACCATTGAACCCACCGAACTGATGAGGCCTCTTGTTAGACCCATGCCCTCTCTCCTGTGCAAGAACCACCTCGATCCTCCTAGCAACATTAGCATCCGCCTGAATGGAAATCTCACTTTCGGTCTCCTTGGTCATCTGAAGCCTGATAGGGTGAATGAGTCCATCAATAAGCCTCCTCACTCACTCTCCCTCAATAGGAAGTAAAAGGAGAGCATGAAAGGCTAGATCCACAAAACGAGTCTCATACTGAGTAACAGTAATACTGACATGCTGGAGACACTCAAATTGCCTGCGATAATCCTCACTCTATGTGATAAGGAGGAACTTATATAGAAATACCCGTGAGAACTCCTCCCAAGTCAGTGCAGGCAACCCAGCTGGTCTGGTCAACATATAATCTCTCCACCACCTCTTAGCGGAACCCGTCATATGAAATACAGCAAAATCAACCCCATTGGTCTCAACTATACCCATGTTCCGCAACACCTCATTGTAGCGGTCAAGATAATCTTGTGGGTCCTTATAAGGTGTACCACTGAAGTGAACTGGAAAGAGATTTGTAAACTTGTCCAACCTCAACAAAGCTTCACAAGACATGGCGTGCCTATCACCGGCTTGTGCCGCAATAATTGGCTGAACTACCCCAACTGGCGGGATTGCTGGAGCTTGATTCTGGGGAGGCATCTGATTGGAGAGGGAGTAGTGGGAGTCTGTGCTCCTCCCCCAGCTTGTGAGATGGCTGGTGCCACTGGAAACATACCATTTTGGGCCACTCCCTTCATAAGGCTCACCAAACGGACTAGAGCATCCTGAAGCACTAGAGTAACTATGAATCCTTCCAGGACATGAACTGGTCCAACAGGTACAGTCTGAGCTGGAACGTCCGCGTCCAAATCCAAATCCACCTAATTTTCTACAACAGGTGATGCTGCTAGAGCTCTAGACTGAGCTCTACCTCTGCCTCTGCCTTGGCCTCTACCCCTGGTCATAGTTGCCACCTGGGGCTCTGGCCCCTATCCGTCGGTAGATGTATTACGTGTTCTCGCCATCTGCGAGAGAATAATAATAGAATGGTTCAATCATCTATGATAGAATATGCACGACAGAATAAGAAAGAAGTGATTGTTCCTAAACTTCATAGCCTCTGGAAGATAAGTACATACGTCTCTTTATCGATCCTTCAGACTCTACTAAGCTTGCTCGTGATTCGTGAGACCTAAGTAACCTAGTGCTCTAATACCAACTTGTCACGACCCGAAATTCCTACCTTCGGGACCGTGATGACGCCTAACATTTCACTTACTAGGCAAGTCAACGTTAGAATAATATTAACTATTTTTAAATAAATCAAATTAAACGGAAGACAATTACTGAACTAAAATGCAAAAGACCATAACAACAGATCGTCAAAATACATCCCCGAATGGGGGGTCACAAGTGCACGAGCAAAAAGAATAATACAAATAAAGGTCTAAATAAAATTCAAGTTGTTTGAAAGATAATACACGGCTAAGATAAAGTAGAAGGGGACTTAGAACTGTAGACGCTGTGCAGTTATACCTCAAGTCTCCTCTGGGTAGATGAATCCGAGCAAGTCTGTTGTACGCCACTGAGACCAACTCCAAAACCTGCACAAGAAGTGCAGAGTGTAGTATGAATACAACCGACCCCATGTACCCTGTAAGTGTCGAGCCTAACCTCGACGAAGTATTGATGAGGCTATGATAAGACACGTACGTAAACAACCTGTACAAGTTTATACAAATACGAAGCAACAATGAACACAATAATTAACAATTTACAAATTTGGGAGGGAGCATGCGAAGGGGAATGATATAAGAATTTCGGCAGGAGAAGTGTCATGTAGCAACCAATTAATTCATCAACAATAAAATAAGTAGCTGATAATGTGAAAATGACAAGACACCACCCTTCGTGCTGCTTATCTCATCCTTACCATAAAATGATGAATAAATAATATGAATGGCACGACATTATCCTTCGTGCTTTAACTCGCTTTTTTGCCACAGTATGATGAATAAATAATATGAATGGCATGACATCTTCTTGATCTGTCTTCTTCCACAGTATTTACCCACTTTCCAGAGACCTGTCTTCTTCTTGCTCGCATGCAACATCCAATGACATGGCCAAAACCATCTGCGGCAAGCAACCTTGTATATAACGGGACTTGACTCCCATACCATCATCTCACGACACTCTTTTACGTTGTGCATTTTACAAGACCTGCTTACGCGCGCTTTATCAGGGAAAAACATGCCCTTTGCCAGCACCGTTGGTCTAGACTCATCCCATATTGTTGTCCGAATTTCATCAAAATACCTTGTGAGAGCCTCCACATCCGGAATGCTTGGCAAGTTATCAAGGTAAGGAATCTCCCTTGAATGAAACGGCACTTGAGACTCATACACTCTTCGTCTAGGGAGGGGTGAAGCATACTCTCTCGTCAAATCAGGTCCTTCATTCTCATCCTCCTCATCACCATCCTCACGAGGGAAGGGTGTCTCGTCTCCGGATTCCTCGGTATTGTTGTCGTAATCACTGTTCTCTTCCTCACTCTGTGCATCTGCCAGATCCCGATTTAATACGTCGTCTTCGGGCAATTGAGTGAGGACAGGTGGTTCAACTTGCTCGTCTTCACTGCATAACCAACAAAATAATAAGCTACTGAAATTAATAAATACTTTCCATATAGTTGTATCACTTCACGTTCAAGACGTAATGTGATGAAATTTCATGATAGACATTTTCATTGGTTATGACTCCCGGATGGACCACCCTGATCCAACACACCAAAACTAGACATATTCCAACTACGCGTGAGTTCATAACTTGTAAAATTCATATCCGGCCGGTACCCCCTGTGGAAGATATGGGTGTTAATACAAATTCAATACAACAAAAATGTACATCATAACACAAAAGAAAATTGAAGTTTACCACTCGTCTTGTGAATTAATAAAAGCAGGAGAGAAATTATTTCCTCTCTGCTCATTCGTCGGCGGTGATAAGTTTAAATCGAGGCAAACTCTTTCATCTGGAACCTGTCCGGCAAAAACTGCTCCAGAATAACCACCCGATGACTTAGGGTTATCCCTACTACGGGCAACCTCATTGTTGGGAACGTCTTCGACCTTGACGTACATATCCAACATTTTGATTACAAGAAATTTCCGGTATTCATCCGGAGTCCTCAGAAAATCCTTCAAAGTTTCATCATCATCGATGTTAAACTCCGAGTAAAAAGCAACCCTTGCGAAGTGACGGAATACAGATATCTTTCGGTTACTTTAAATTTCACCGAACGTTTCCTCACACTCATTTTTTTGCATAACAACGATATCAATTTATCGTACTCCA
>ML322762.1:0-16626 GCA_005239505.1 Nicotiana paniculata
ATATATATATATATATATATATATATATATATATATATATACTCTGTACAATTAAGTTATTAAGGTTCCGACTCAAAAATATAAAATTGTGAAATAAATTTGTCTATTAATATCCGGACTTATATATTTGTTTTTCCATGCCGTTTTGTGTTTTATTTGTGATTAAAATGTATTTGTTGTTTATATTTAGTTTGGTTTATTTTTTATCGTAGTAAAATGTAGAGCCTTTTAGCGTAGTAAAATGTAGAGCCTTTTAGCGTAGAATATCTTTAGTTTAAGTATCTTATACTGGTAGNCGAGCCTGGAACCCAAACGTATATATCATGTATATATATATATACAATTAAGTTATTAAAAATTATGAATTTAAATTATAAAATAAACACACAAAATTATAAAAATATTGAATTTGACATACATAATTATTAATGATAGTTTGGTGCTACTGTACCTCAAAAATCGAGCCTGGAACCCATAGGTATATATATTGTATAACTCTAAAAATTGTGTAACTCAAAAAATTATTATTTAATTTACAGATTAAACATACAATGTTGTTTTGATTTACAGTTGACGATATGGACGTGCCGCCTATACATCCCGGCCCTTACTCTCCAGAGTTATTAATCCTACAGGGCGATCATAGATCCTCCCATATATGGGACGGACATGTACTGACGCAGACTCTCCGCGCTAGGAGAGTGGACGACATGTGAGATTTTTTGAAGGATAGCGATCTCCATCCCCGTGTAGTCCAGTGCTTAGAGGACACGGGATTTTATAGGATTATTCAGATCGGTCGGATGCAGCTCGACTGGGCTTTGATCACGGCGTTGATTGAGCGGTGACGACCGGAGATGCACACTTTCCACCTGCCCATTGGCGAGGCCACCATCACGCTGTAGGACGTGGAGGTTTTATATGGCCTGCCCGCTGATGGCTTGCCCGTTTCACTACCTATCCTTATAAGATCTATGTCGCGGGCGAATTATTTGGATATGTTGCAGAGGCTCACGGGTTTCAGGCCACAGGACGATACTGCATCGTCAGGGGCCAGTCGGATGAGTTTGACCCCGATTAGACAGTACCTCGAGGTAATCCACCCCACTATCACCGATGAGACAGAGGAGGTAGATATTANTTGTGGCCGCACACAGAGAGACATTTGTGGATTTCTGCCGCTTCTACAGGTGACAACATATTCCAATAATATGTTCATTAGTTCCAATTCTACCTAGTTAGAATTAATCTTATACCTTACGTCAATTTTGTATGTTAGGTTTGGGCCTGGGAGCGGTTTCTGCAGTTTCAGCCACCTCTACCACAGTTGCCTCCTAATGTACCACCTCCGTTTCTCCCTCTAGCCAGGAGGTGGGTTCTCCATCGTAGGCTTGTACGAGAGTATGATGCTCATCATAATCTCCCCCTTTGCAGGGATGTGTTGGATCTGCTGGAGGGCGCACAGATAAATATGTAACTAAACTTACCTGGTATAGATTAACTTAGTGTTGCGCATACTCACGTTTTGTGTTCTTATTTGATAGTTCATCTGGACGCCCTACATCGACGATTTGATCGGTACCCTGCCAGATTATTGCTCGTTCGGCCGACCGATTTGGAGCACTTCTGCCCCGCTCATATGCCTCGATATTGTGGAGCACCATGCCTCCGAGTGGGTACTTCGTCAGCAAGGGGGTGTTGAGGAGGTGGTCTCCAGCAAGGGGGCGTTGAGGCTCCTGATGATGATGTTGCTGCTGATATGGCAGGTGGCCTACATGAGAGGGACATGCCGTCTTATAGCCTTGGGATGCATCTCACTCCAGTGACTTCGCAGGTGACCTCGTCAGGTCAATTATTGATCACGGGCACGAATATTTCTGGAGTGGATTGGGCTAGATACTTCCCAGGCCCATCTACCGTTGATGAGGATTGGCCGACCCGAGATTTGCATAGTGGGCCTCGACTGAGTTATGGCTCATCATAGCATTCGCATGTATGCGTTTATTAGTATTGAATTTGAATTTGTTTTAACTGTAACTTATTTATTTTCTATAACTTTATTAATTTCCTTTTTAAGGCTTCACGTTATGCTGACGTGGATGCAACATATTATTACATTCAGGAGCCCAACGAGATCATGGTAAGACAATTTAAATTGTTTTGAATTATTATATACTTTTCTATACTGAGCTTTCTATTCTTATTTAGGCTTCTACTGGACCGACGACCCCTTATATTGATCCTGACAGCACCACTGATACCTGACATCATGCGCCGTACCCGGCTATAAGGAGGCGATTTGATGATGATGATCTTGATAGCATACTCGGGCGGGATGGGATGCGCCTCAGGCCAGCGGCTGCGTTGAGGCACACCGGGTGCGGGACAAATTGATATGTCCTTCCTTTTTTTGTATTTGATGTAAATAATATTTTTATATAGATTAACAATAATTTTTTAATTTCCCCTTTCATTAGATAGTTTCATACTACAACCACAAATACAAGCATTAAAACTTAACTTCCAGTACAATTAAAATAAAGTCCAGTACAACAAACAAGGAAAACATTAATTAAAATTCATTACTACAACACAAACACAAACACAAACACAAACATAGCAGGACAACATAATAAAAATACATGAACAAGGCATAAATAAAGATAAGGTAATACACTAAACACATACAATGCAAGTTTAGTCTCTACCGCCTAATATTCTCTGATCCAACCTTAAATTGTTCTTCCAGCTTTTCTTCTTCTTGTTCTACCTCTTTCAGTTTCGCCTTCAACTCCTCAACCTCCCTTTTATTTTCTCTTTCACGTTCCCATTGTTTTAAACACAAATTATGAAGATGCAGCAAAGATTCTTTGTAGCATTCCTGATAACATGGTTCATCAACCCATACCTCAAAATCGCAAATAGGTTCCTCGGGAACCTTATAAAACTGGTTCACATAGTTCCAGTAGCGGTGTCCAACTTCACCATTATCCCAATAATTTTGCATCATGCATCTTTTTCCACACTTGCACATTGGTGTATAAAGAGATTGAGACATTTGTGCATTAAAATTTTTGTTGTTAGTAATTTTTGCACAAAATAACTAGAATGAGCCCGTTATTTATAGGCGAGACAACACACATAACGTAGTATTTAACCGCGCTAAATATACACATAACGTAGTATTTAATCGCGCTATGTTTTGCGTGTTAAATATCATAATGTGTACAAGACAACTTTATGTCAGTTGGTCAGTCTTTTCAGTTCGACAAGACAACACACATAACATAGTAATTAACCGCGCTAAAAATACACATAACGTAGTAGTTAATCGTGCTATGTTTTGCGTGTTAAATATCATGATGTTTACAAGACAACTTTATGTCATCTGGTCAGCCTTTTCAGTTTCACAAAATAACACACATAACATAGTATTTAACCGCGCTAAATATACACATAACGTAGTATTTAATCGCGCTATGTTTTGCGTGTTAAATATCATGATGTGTACAAGAAAACTTTATATCAGATGGTCAGCCTTTTCAGTTCGACAAGACAACACACATAACGTAGTAATTAACCACGCTAAATATACACATAATTTTATTAAATTATTATTTAAAAAACTAAAATGGAAAAGTTCAAATCATAATTAACAAACATAAATTTATTTCATAAATCTTGCAACATAAACAAAACAACTGATTATTACAACATAAACTCATGGATAGTTAGGCACGCTAGAAGAACACCCACTACGAGCTTGATTAGTATTGCCACCCAAACCACCTAAAAGACATTTTCGACGGTCGTGTCCTGTTTGTGAGCATATACCACATTTGTGCGCATAAATGGTATCACTAACATCCATTTGGTTTCGTTTACGCGTTCTCTTCTGCACCTGTATTCGACGCAAATAGGACTTTTTGCACACCATTTTAAATGGTTCCGGCGGTCAATAATGCTCAGCACCCACTGGCTGCAACTGTCCACTATATGTGTTTAGATACTTGGCAACACTATATTGTTGATCAACATAGTTGGTCTCCCCAAAACCAATACGTTGAAAACACTTGATGGCATGTGAGCAAGGCATGTGGTAGATGGACCATTTCCCACAAGAGCATAACATTGATGATTCATTTGCAGTGTGTACATTATTTCCCCGATTTTGATGGATAGCAGTGCGAACTTCAAAAATATTTCTTTCGTTATCATACTGCAAAAATGAATGCCAATGTGCTCGCCGTCTGTATTTCTCAAATCTCTTCATCGCCACTGGCATAAATTCAACACTCATTTCCATCAATGTCGTTGCAGCTGCAGACTGTTCAACAAACCTCTCCGCCATCTGCTTGAACGACATCCGCACCATGACTGTGACAGACAATCCTCTTACCAACTTCAATAACCCGTTGAAAGACTCTGACATGTTTTTAGTCAGAATTCCCCATCGTTTTCCACCCTCTGCATGCAAAGTCCACTTTTCAGGTTGATGTCGCATTAACCAACAATAGGCTGCCTCGTCTTCTTGCCTGATAGATTCCATGTGCCTCCGGAATTTATGCTGTTAGTGGTCTGTTGCTGCCATCCACATCAAATCATGTAGATCCTTGTTGGGATATGCCTTCTGGAAATTGGCCTATAAGTGCCTCACACGGAAACGGTGGTATGCATAAGGTTCTTGCCATGCAAGCAAGTTCTCCACAGAACTTAAGATACCACCATGCCGATCAGATATTAGACAAATACCGAAACGTTGTTTGACAACGTGCTCTTTCAAGTGGTTTAAAAATAGCGTCCACGTCTTTGTGCTTTCATTGGCACAAAAAGCAAAAGCTATAGGAAATATCTGTTCATTAGCATCTACTGCCACGGCTATCAATAACTTGATATCGTACTTTCCATAGACATGAGTGTCGTCTATGGATATTACGGGTCGGCAATGCGAAAATCCATCAATTGCTGGTTTAAACACCCAAAACACATAATTGAATATATGTTCTGGTTTTCCCGGATTCCGCTCAAGCTTCCATTCAACAACCGTCCCGGGGTTAAAGTGCTGCAGTGCGGTCATGTACTTTGGCAGAGATGCAAATGACTTATCCCAGTTACCGTAGACAATTTCAAACGCTCGTTTGCGCCCGAGAAATGCCTTTCTTTTCGTAATGGTATGGCCATATTCCCGGTGGACTGATGTAATGCACTCTTTGATTTTATACCTTATGGACGCTTCGAGGTGCGGAATAAGTACAAGAGAAATCAAGTCAATATCCAAGTTGAAGTGATTCCCGTTGAATGTGTCCATTTCGCATGTGTGGGTGGGAATACATTTACCCACTTTCCACAGACCTGTCTTCTTCTTGGTCGCATGCAACATCCAATGACATGGCCAAAATCACCTGCGGCAAACAGCCTTGTATACCAACGGACTTGACTCTCATACCTGCATCTCATGACACTCTTTTACGTTGTGCATCTTACAAGCCTGCTTACGCGCGCTTTATCAGGAAAAAGCATGCCATTTGCAAGCACCGTTGGTCTAGACTCATCCCACATTGCTGTCCGAATTTCATCAAAATCCCTTGTGAGAGCTTCCACATCCGGCATGCTTGGCAAGTTATTAATATAAAGAATCTCTCTTGAATGAAACGGCACTTCGGACTCGTATACTCTTCGTCTAGAGGGGGGGGGGAGTTGGAGCATACTCTCTCTTTAAATCAGGTCCTTCCTCCTCATCACCATCCTCACGAGGAAAGGGTGTCTCGTCTCCGGATTCATCGGCATTGTTGTCGTAATCACTGTTCTCTTCCTCACTCTGTGCATCTGCCAGATCCCGATTTAATACGTCGCTTCGGGCAATTACGTGAGTACGGGTGGTTCAACTTGCTCATTTTTACTGCACAACCAACAAAATAATAAGCTGCTAAAATTAATAAATACTTTCCATATAGCTATATCACTTCACTTACAAGTCGTAATGTGATGAAATTCCATGATGGACATTTTCATTTAGGTGATGACTCCCGGATGGACCACTTGTAAAATTCATATCCGGTCGGTACCCCCTGTTAAATATATGACCGTTAATAAAAATTCAATACAACAAAAATGTACATCGTAACACAAAGGAAAATTGAAGTTTACCACTCGTCTTGTGAATTATGGAAAGCATGAGAGAAATTATATTCTCGCTGATCATTCGCCGGGGGTGATAAGTTTAAATCAAGGAAAACTCTTTCATCCGGAACCTGTCCGGAAAAAACTGCTCCAGAATAACCACCCAATGACTGGGGATTATCCCCTACTACGCGCAACCTCATTGTTAGGAACGTCTTCGACCTTGACGTACATCTCCAACATTGTGATTACAAAAAATTTCCGGCATTCATCCGGAGTACTCAGAAAATCCCTCAAAGTTTCATCATCGTCGATGTTAAACTCCGAGAAAAAAGCAACCCCTTACGGAGTTACGAAATACTGATATCTTTCGGTTACTTTAAGTATCACTGAACGTTTCTTCATACTCATTTTTTTGCATAACAACGATATCAATTTATCGTACTCAATTGTAAGTGGCAATCTAACATGACACTGTGCAGGTAAACTGTACCTCACAGAGTTATTCTCCATCACAACCTCGCCCCTCCAATATAATGAAACTCTTATTCTACGCTCTTCAGACATAATGAAAGAATGCTGGAGAATTTAACAACAACGTTGAACGAGACTTAAAGTATTTTTTGAATGATTTTTCCTACAATCCTAACCTCTTTATATAGAAAATGGCTAGCCGGAGATTTTTTTTTTTTATGTATAGCGCCCAAATTTTGTGCGCTATACGCATTTGAATTATTGTTATGTCAGTTATTATTGGTGGCGCCAAGAAAAGTGGTATAGCACGCAAAACAAAAACGCTATATATATAGCGCACAAAAACACTGCGCTATACCTGGGCAGGTTTTTTGTGTCAAGGTATAACGCACTAATTTCGTGCGCTATACCTTAACGGCAAAAGTTACCGTTAAGGTATAGCGCACAAAATTAGTGCGTTATATATACTTTTGTAACTTCTTTTTTATCGTCTATTAAGATTCTTTTTGTCCAAAAGAATATTATTTTGATTCCGGACTCGTTGTTCTGTCGCATCTCTTATCTCTAAGGTTGTCCTATCGCGTACAGTGTTGTGTTACTACATCTCTAAGGTTTTCTTTGCTGCGACGTCTTCCCTTTTTTTTTTTTTTCCTCAACAGGTCTTGGAATGTAATACTATTAGTAATTTGGTAGGAGGTTGTCTTTTATGAAAAATTTAAGCATTTCACAGTCACAACATATCAAACACATTATTTTCCTTTGGGCTTCGATCTAGAGATAAAAGCACAGCGCATGATATGGGGTCACGCGTTTTGAACCCTAGCACAGGTAAAATCCTAGAATTTAAGTGGAGAATGTTACAAGGACATGTTATCCATTAAATTTCGAACCATGTGCCATCAAGCCCTCAGAATTCCTCGATTATTTATAAATGAAAAAAAAATATGTATATTGTGATATAAATTTACGAGTATCTTGTGCTAATTCATTGCCTAGGCAAAAAATGCATCCACCTAACCAAAAACAAAGGAGACAAAGTGCAAAAACGATGCATCAGCAGTTTCATATGCAGCTAGAGTAGAAAACAATGAAAGAATCTGCAATCTTCAGGGCTAATATAGAGGTAAAATATAGTAACTTGAAACCAAGCAATTGTTCTCACCAGCGTCTGGATCACATACAAGTAATTAAAAAGGAGGACATAAATACGAATTTTCATTTCTTGACATAACAATGGATCCCCAGAAAAACTAAGATCAAACTAATCATTGCCTAGAACAGATCAACAATATCATAACTAACACTCAACCATGAGTATTAACAGATTTTTGGGAATTAAATCCCGCGCTGCAAAGCTGCACTTCTCGAATGTCAATGCATATTAGCCTTGAAGAATGGTGCACAAGGTAAACCATGTTTTTTGCAGAGTTCCTTCACAAAGGGAGAGATTGGTAATAACAAATGATGAAACTGCAGTCCACACAATGAAACCAAACCGAAAATTTCCTTTTGGTGGTCCAACATAAATCTCGGATGAAAAATGGTTCAAACAAAGTTGGAGTTGGATAATCTTTGTAATATCCATTAGAGAAGTTGTTAAGATAGTGCCAAGCAGTAGCTGGATGGTGTGCAATAAAGGCAAGAGTAACATATTGGCGTGCAAGATTCAACAGTGGGAATTCACCACCTGCATGTTTTTTTCACCCAATTTGTTACATCATACACATATCTACATATCTCCTAGTTCGTTGTGGTTCTTGAGCTCATCACTTGTAATGTACTTCCTGGTTTCTTCTGCCATAGACCCTTTTCAGTTCTCTCTGTTTCTAAGTGCAAAAAAGACGACGTAATATGCTTTCTCTTTGTCATGTGATAATATATTTGTGGATTTAAGATGCGCTACAGAATATTCCTTTTTTCCTTTCTTTTTCCAACTGGGAATCTGTTGTCAAAGAAGTGCTGAGTTGTAGAAAAAAAACTCAGTTTAACTTAGAATCGTAGGTGACGTGGGGCAAGCATATAGCTATCACTGACGTGCAAATTTACTACTACTACTACTACTACCTTGTAACTTGTTAGTAATTCTGATTGTTCAAATGGTCTAGAAAATGCACCCTACAGTTGTCTCAAGAAATCGAAAAAATCCAGGAAATGATCTGCTGTGACCATTTCTATAATATTGTTCTGCGAGAATAGAGAGGACACTAACATCAAAAGCAAACTACATAAAAAGCTGGAGTATGAATATAGCATCAAAATGAGCCAAGAAATCACCAGCAAAAATCTTTCCCGTCCACAGAAAAATAGCTCTGCTAAACTCAATATAGTCAAGTCAATTCAGACAACAACAAAATTTTAAGTCATTAGACGCTTAAACATACAAACTGACAAAACCAAACAAAATTTGCAATAGCCGACTCAAAGTTCTACTAAATTGGGACAGCAGCTGGTGCTTTGGCAAAATCAAGGATCCAGCATTTCCCAATTCCAAGTCCAGCGCAAAGTGAAACTAAGCCTAAGAATAAATATATTAAACTACTTCATGTAAGGAAAAATTCCCCCGCCCCATAACCAAAATCGCATCAAAGGAGATCAGCAACATTGGCTGGCAGCTCCTCAATCACGACATTATAAAACTTTTGTATGTCAAAAAGCATCCTTTCGTCATCCTTGGTGACAAAGTTGATAGAAACACCCTTCCTTCCAAATCGGCCACTACGACCAATACGATGCAGGTAGTTTTCTGGTTGAGTCGGCAGATCGTAATTAATAACAAGGGAGACTTGCTGGACATCAATACCACGAGCAAGGAGATCAGTAGTGATAAGCACACGCGATGAGCCAGATCGGAACTCTCTCATAATGATATCTCTTGTGTTCTGATCCATGTCTCCATGAGTTGCAGATACTGTATGATCACGGCCACGCATTTTATCAGTGAGCCAATCAACCTTTCGCCTAGTGTTAACAAAGATGACACTCTGGGTGATGGCCAAGGTCTCGTAAAGATCACAGAGTGTTTCAAGCTTCCACTCTTCCTTGTCAACATTGACATAAAATTGCTTAATACCTTCAAGAGTGAGCTCATCACGCTTCACAAGAATCCTCACAGGCTTGTTCATGAACTTTCTAGTAATCTCAAGGGCCTCTGGGGGCATAGTGGCAGAAAAAACACCAACTTGGATTTTTGGTGGCAAAAGTTGGAATATATCATAAATCTGGAAAAAAATAAAAAGTAACTTACACATAAGATAATATTTGTGTGTCAAAGGACAAGCTAAATCATCAAACCAAAGGAAAAGACCAGCAAAATCCGGCAGCAATTCTTAAAAGAAATTAGAGCACAAGGCTGCAAAGGGAGGAGGAGAAGAAGACTCACCAATAAACTGATCCATAACATATAGTAGTACATACTTTCAAGCAAATCAAACTTAATGAAAGAAAGAGCGAGACCTACACAACCTCTTGAAATCAATCTGCACTTGGCCATGAGAATGAATGTTGGGCCTCTAAGACCAAACATATCCACAAAATGAGTGTCGTGGAGATCCAAAGGTTATCAGAATGAATGTTGGGCCTCTAGGACCAAACATATCCACAAAATGAGTGTCGCAGAGATCGATAGGTTATCAGATGTGCGCTCATATATTAATTGACAAGAATCAAGATTACACATGATCACATATGACGGAGAATATATATAGCACACATATAAGATAACTTCATAAAAAATCGCCAGAGAAGGTTTCTCATGTCTAATGCAGACCTTCAAATGTTCTGGTTCATAGGCACAGGACTATGATAATTGAAGATGGAAAGAGGGAATAAGGTAGACCTAAAATATCATGGAAGACTAATTAGTTCACTATCAAATAAGTAACCACAGTTAAGAAGTGAATTCCACTTTACTTTATCACAAAAAGAAAAGGTGAATTCTACTTTGATAGTAAAGAAGGACAGGCAATAATCGACTTCTAATTTGCTATTTAACCTTCAAACACAGAAACATCACTGAGTAACAAAGTAAAAAAGTAAATCCTAAACCTAGAACAAAATAAAACGGCAAAAATTAAAGCAAAAGGGCAACCTGATCCTTGAAACCTCTAGAGAGCATTTCATCGGCTTCATCCAAAACAAACATCTTGATGTTGTCGGGGCGAAGAGACTGCCTGCGCAGCATGTCAAAGACACGGCCTGGAGTACCAACCACGACATGAACACCACTCTGAAGGATACGCTGGTCCTCACGGACACTGGTACCCCCAACACAAGCATGAACCTTCACACCCAGATAGTCACCAAGTGCCCGCATAACCTTCTCAATCTGTTGAGCTAGCTCACGGGTTGGTGCAAGAACCAGAGCCTGACATTCAACTAAACTGTAATCAAGTTGCTGGAGAATTCCAGAGCAGAAAGTTGCCGTCTTTCCAGTTCCAGATTGTGCCTGCTGGATAACGTCAAGGCCCTTGCAAAAGGGAACAATGCCCCTTTGCTGAATAGCAGATGGCTTCTCAAAACCTTCAAGATATTCAAAACAATGTTCAGTGCCATGTTAAAGCTGGGAAGGGAGAAAAGAACACCATAATTATCAGGAGATGTGAATTTACCATAGGCATAAATGCCCCTCAGAAGGTTTTCTTGCAAACCCATGGCATCAAAACTTTCATAAACCTCATCATATGATGTGAAGAATTCTTGCTGTTCAGTACCAAGCCTGTTTTTGGCATATCAAAACAACCACAGAAGTCTCAATGAGCAATGGCAAAGAACGGTATAAAGAGATAATCAACGACCTATTATGAAAAAGAGCAGGAGTGCTTTCTGCAACAAGATTACGATGACTACAATATAGGATGGAGAAGAGATAACTTACAGCTCTGTCATTTTGGCATCATACTGACGAGCATCAAATTGAGAACCCTCTGGTGCCAAGCCTGCCATAACTGCAGGAAATAAAACAACAAATAAATTTATCAATAAGTGGTATCAGCAATTTTTTGATGCCGTTTCCAAAACTACTTTTTAATTAAAGAATAACAAATCTTATCAGTCACACGGCCGTTCATTGAACATCTTATAGATGATAAAAAGGAAAGGTCGAAGCTTAACCCATGACATATAAAATAATATGTAAGGTAGCTGTAGACCCTAAACACTTCAACAAAATCACAAATAAAATTTTATTCACAGAGCATCAACAATATTATCTGTTCTTCCTTCATTTATTAGAAGGCAAGCACACGAGTCAAGATGCATGCTTGCTCATTTTTCTTTTTTGAAAAGGTAAAAAGAGCAGAATACAGATAGAAATAACTGTTTGAAATTGGCTAGACAGCAGAACCAATATCTATAGCTATGACACTTGGTCAAGTAAGAAGGAGGGGGAATGAGGAAGTGTTGTTGGAGGTGCGGTGGCCCTAAACAAACAATGGCTACTAGTTATATGAACCCTCAACCCCAAGCTAGTTGGGGCCAGCTTTATGAATCCTCAATTGTCATAAAAAACTATGAATCCTCAATATCCATTTCGCTTTATTGGACCAATACTCCATAATTTTGCACATTACTCCCAAACACAAAAATAAAAGAAGAATGAATAGATCGCTCGTTTTCCAATAAATTAAGTCACAAATCAAAATTAAACCCAAATTAGAGAAGAGCAAAAACGTCAAAAGCAACAAGACCCAGTTGCAGAAAAGCATTACTCAACACCGACGAATCATCAAAACTCAAACTTTTAATTAAACCAAAAATTAACAATACGAAACCCTAGGAAATACATGTAAAATCAACAAACAAACAAAGAAGAAGGAAGAATAGAGTTACCTGATAACGATATGAAGTGTATTAAAGGGAGATCTGAAGATTTGAGGATTAGGGTTTTCCAAAGACTGCTGGTATTTTTCTTTCCCCAAAAACTCCTCGGATCTACGCCGCGGAGTTCAGGAAACACTATCTGTGAGAGAGAATGAGTTTTATGCACTCTTGTCTTTTTTATGTTTTCCAAATAAGTTTTTTACCTTTATATACACGAATTTGTAAAATATTTTGCTTTTACCCCTGTTACACCAGGTAATCTATTATTTTTATATTATTAAATTATTTATTGTACAAAATTATGATAGTATAATATCTAAGTTAAATTTACTTATAATCCCAAAACAGGTTGTGTTCTTCAATAGGGCTGCTTGTAGTCTCTCGTGATATATTCCAACTTTGCATCGCCAGTTTGGTTAGTATTCAGTATTCACAATCACCGACGTGGATTCCACAAATTGAAGAAAAAGAGATATACTTTATCAAGAAAAAAGAAAGGAAAACAAGAAAAGAAAAACCAGAAATAAACCATCCGACTTGGGCGTCATTTGTTTGCACAATCATATTCGGCACTTCCCATCATTATAACCTACCATCGCATTCCTCATTCACAACTATCATCACCACCCTCATTATTAACTATTACCACCCACCACCACCATCCTCGATCATACTCCACAACACTATCAATCACCACTAGCTACTACCCTGAACCACCACCATCAACTAAAACTACCAACAACCACCGCTTCTAGCCGACATTCACCCGTTAGACATCACCACTAACAACTATCATATTTTAAAAGTTATATATTTTATTGATACAATATTAGATTAATTAGTATTTTATTTAAATTTTATGCTTATTAATTTTCAAATGAAGATAAGTTTTATACATTCAGATGTTAAAAATCAAACAGTCTTAATCAGTTAGTATTCAGAACTTAATACACATCTTAATATTCAGATGTGTATTCAGATTCATATGTCTTAATCTTAATACATATCTTGATATTCAGATGTGTATTCAGATTCAGACGTCTTAATCTTAATAAAAACAAATGAGGCCTTAGTGGGTGTTTGGACAAAAGAATCGTAAAATTTCGGAAAAAATTGAATTTTTATTCAAGTAAAAATGATATTTGAAAATTAGAGTTGTGTTTGGACATAAATATAATTTGGGTTGTTTTTGAATTTTTGTGAGTGGTTTGAGTAAAAATTTTAAAAAACAACTTTTTGTAATTTTTTAAATTTTTTAAAAATTCAAAAATTTATCTTAAAGTGAAAATTAAAAATTTTATGACCAAACGCTAATTTTAAAAAAAAGTGAAAAAATTGCATGGCCAAAACAAGCTCTTAATATTTCTTTTTCAAGACGCGCAGACTTTAAAGATCATTTTGAGATAGAGACACCGTTGGGCCTTAATGGGCCTGATTCTAGTTTGTGTCTTAGACATTGGAATAACTTACATAAATGTCTCAAATAAATCTCAACTTATCAATCTCTACTCATTAGTTATAAACTTTCTAAAATTAGCCAAGCACATATAAAAATTGAAAAATCAAATAAATAAGGTTCTTTCTCTCAAAGAATCACATGCAAAAATCTCCTTCCATATTTTTAAGCGTGATTAGCAACATTAGATGCAAGACCGAAAGGAAATTTCATGGATGAGGAAGCAAATAAGGTGATGAAATACAAAAAAAAAAAAATACAATATTTCAAAAATCTAAGCAACAAAAGAAAATTTTCAATGGGTATAATTGAAATTCATTGAAAACATATAGATAAGTCATTATACAAAATTTGAGAAAGATTGGAGGTGATTTGGACTAATTTTGTATCAAAATTCATAATTAAATCGAGTTCAAAAATTCTTCTGTGACACATGTATCACGTATGTATCTCAGACATAAGTATACATATGATACATATGTGATACACAGCGTGATACATATATCATTTTTTTATGTTCAGTTTTTACTTCGAATATTCAATTCAAACCACTTCAAAACTTCACCAACTCATCCCAAAACTGAGATTCAAGCTCCTTAAGATGTACACAATCTATTCTAATAACACTCACTCAAAAAAAAGCAAAAATTTGACTTTTTTTTAGCTACAAATAGTTAATTGGCTAATATTAGTAATGTTTGGCTAATATTAGTAATATTTTAAGAATTGACCAATTTTTGTAATGAGCTACTTATAAATGGACATAGCTGGTAGTTTCCCTTTTTCATTCTTATACACTATTTGAAATTTTATTACCAAAAATGTTCACCTTTAATTAATTACCCGACCTAAAAAAAATTTATCTACAAAATATATACATTTCACCTTAAAAGACTCTCAATCCATTATTAATGTTTTCAATCAAGGAATTTAGTCACACCCTTTACTTTTTTTTCTCTCCTCTTCTCTTTCCTTATTTACACCATTTCGTTTGTAACCAAATATAAGATAAATGCATACACTTGGCCTTAGCAACCTACAGATTTAGAAGATTAAGAAAAATTAATTGCTGATATGCTACGGTTATGAGATTAGAATAAACTATTGGTAAGGTAAAACATTCTACCTTTCATTGTTTTTCATTTTTTTTTTCCTGAAAGGTTGTTCTTTTGCACAGAAAATTCATAGATTAGACTCCAGTTCATAAATATTTTTTTTAGCCTTAATATACGATAATCTTCTTATATGTAAATCAATAATTATCATCATTTCAATGTCAACATTAATAACACTAATAGGGATAAAATATCGAATCAAATTATAATACCAATCACCAAATATCAGTGGCGAACCCAAGTGATTGCTAGCGGGTTCAATTGAACCCGCTTCACCAAAAAATAATACTGTGTATATGTATAAATTAGGATTAAAACTGTGTAAATTTTATATGAATATTTATTTGAACTCACTCGACAACTACTATTTTACGACTAGAGTTATATACTTCTAAGATTGAACCCGCTTATACAAAATCTTGAATCCGCCACTCTAAATATTCAACGCCTCAATTATACACTTAAAATTTGTCTGTTCACATCTCCATATTGTTTGTATAAATAAACAAGCCAAACATCAGTACCAATACACCCTTTTAAAGTTCACAAAAGAAGTTTCAATTTTATAAGAAAATAGATGAAAATGGCTTCAGATTCAACCACTTCTCTGTTCTTGACACTATTCCTTATTATACAAATATAATTTTTATACAAATTTTAAAAAATATATCTTTTGTATATTTTGTATCTGATTATACATAGTAAAAATAAATTTCATACAACTAATTATATATTATACAACTTATCTACATTATTTCTACCCAGTTATATACAACTACAATATCATACCACTTAAATATAATTTTTATACAAATTTTATACAATATATCTTTTGTATATTTTGTATCGTATTTATACATAGTAAAAATAAATTTCATACAACTAATTATATATTATACAAATTATCTACAACTTTCATACATTATTTCTACCCAGTTATGCACAACTACAATATCGTAAAAATTGCACAGGGCGCCCTATTTGATCGCCCACATTTAACCTATACCCATATTTTTAAAATTATTTAACTTATATCCTAATTTTTACAACTTCAGGTGCCGCCTTCCTGATATCTGCGCAAAACTTCAACTTATTTAGTGTTGAAGTTTTTACAAATTAACTAATCAACTTTAGCATCTTCTGCTGAAATTTTTGAAAAAGCTTTATGACAAAACTAATTAATCGATGACAAAACTTCAGCTTATTAGTGCTAAAGTTTTTACAGATGAACTAAATAACTTCAACATCTTCTGCTGAAGTTTTTGAAAAAGCTTTATGAAAAAACTAATGAATCCAGGACAAAATTTCAACTTATTTAGTGCTGAAATTTTTAGAAATGAACTAAATAACTTCAGCATCTTCTGTTGAAGTTTTTGAAAAAGTGATCACGCTCAACTATGTCTTATAGAAAGACTAAACGAGCGCTGCAAATATAATCCGGGGTATTACACCCAGAGTCGATCCCACAGGGAATTTACATATCAATTAATTCTTTAAAATACTAAACTGTTACTTAATCAATTTTCTCAAGACTTTTGAATATCAAGTGGTGATGTTTACTAAATCTAATAACAAAATAATAAACTAGCAATTAACTAACAATATAGTGTAAACAATGATAATAAAGGTCTAAGGTTATGGTTT
>ML322764.1:0-37519 GCA_005239505.1 Nicotiana paniculata
CCCCCCTAACGCCAGGGGGGGCCAGGCGTTATGGCTCTAACGCCCCCCTAACGCCAGGGGGGGACCTGGCGTTATGGCTGTAACGCCCCCCTAACGCCGGGGGGCCAGGCGTTATGGCTCTAACGCCCCCCTAACGCCAGGGGGGCCAGGCGTTATGGCTCTAACGCCCCCCTAACGCCAAGGGGGGACCTGGCGTTATGGCTGTAACGCCCCCCTAACGCCGGGGNGTCTCGCACACCAGGCAATCTTCATTCACCCCTATCTTCAAATCCCATAACTGTTTCCCCAAACTCCCTCTAGTTTTCTCCGATTTGTAGATCTGAAAACCCAAAAACCCTAGCCGCCCATATACTATAAACCACCCCCACTGGCGGACCACCTCCAAACATCATCAAACATACACCCAACACTCCTCTCCTCATCCTAAACCTCATCCTACCATTAATTTCCCCAAAATCCTCACCCATCCTCACCAATTTCAGATCTGAAAACCCCAAAAAATCCTAACCGCTCATATACTCTAAATCACCCTCACTAGCAGCGACACTCCCAAACCACCCCAGGTATTTACCCCATACTCCCCTTCTCTCTCAATCCCTCTGAAGAATAGAAAAATTGAACCTCAGCCCCGTTAGCATATCTGATTCTTAAGGGTCCTCGTGCCAAGATGTCCCATCAAGAATTCAAATTCTGGACAGGTCTCTCGGCACAAGGACTTTTGGCAGCTAGGTTTTTTCTTTAATCAATGGAGTTCGATTTAGGTACACCAATATTCCTTTGTTTTAGTTACTTTTCTCACCTTTTCGATTTTCTCAGACATGTGCTTTCTGTTTAGTTGTGTTCATGTGTATAACCTATTTTAGATCAATTAGGATTCAATGAATATTAAGTTTGTGTTTGCATTAATACTTTACTTTCATGAACTCGACTACTTAATTACATTAGATTAATCGTCTAATTTTGTTGGGTTTTTGAGACTGTTTTGAACTGTGTAGATCTTTTCCTTGTTGCCCCTTCTACTTTTACAGTCTATTTGCACCTTTCAACATTGATTGTCTAATTTAGATTAGTTATTTTCCCTACGTTGATTGGTTTAGGTAGATTTCAGAATTAATTAGGTTTTATATCTTCTGAAATATATAGGTTTAAAATTACTGGAATTGAGGGTAGAGTTTTAATTTGTGGACTAGGAGATTTTTGTTCCATTATTGGGTTTATAAGGAAGATTGAGGTACATGCCCAAGTCTTTAAACAGGCTTGGCCCAATTTGGGAACCATTGGAGGGTTAAAAGTAATGAGACAAGAGGATTTAGGTCAGAAATGAGGTTAAAAAGAGGTAAAGTACAAAGGTTAAAAGAGTGAAAATAAAAGAAGTTTCTAGAAGAGGGACAACTGTCCCAATCTATGAAGAGATAAGAGTGAAAGGAAATATCCAGAAATTACACAAGTGTCTATTTTCTGTTTTAGAAAGGTACCGGACATTGGACAACTATCCGTTTTCTATTTTGGAAAGATGCCAATTTTCCTTAATTTAACGGAGGGTGGCAGATTCCCTTGTACCTCTCTCATTCCTATCCTTTTGCACTCCTACTGTAACGACCCGGCCGATCGTTCCGTGAGATTAGCCCCGTTTCACCCTTTTCTGCTTTATCATATGTTTCTTAGCCTTTTTATATTATGTTAGGTCGGTTGGTTCGGGTTCGGGGTGGTCGTGGTGAGAACTGAGACACATAGTCTCTTAAATTAGCTTAGTAGTTGAAAAAATCAATTGGGAGTTGACTTATTGGTAAACGACCTTGGAATGTGAATTTTATGGCTCGGATAGCTTCGTTAGGTAATTTAGGACTTAGGAGTGTGTTCGGAATGAAGTTTTGATGTCCGTTATAGAATTAGGCTTGAATTGGCGAAAGTTAGATTTTGGCGACTGCCGGTCGGCAGTGGAAAATAGGCTATCGGGGTCGGAATGGAATTCCGGAAGTTGGAGCAGGTTTGTAATGTAATTTTGGTTATATGTGCAAAATTTCAGGTCAATCGGATGTGTTTTGGTTGGTTTCGGCATCATTGGCAAAATTTAGAGGTTTTAAAGTTCATAGGTTTGAATTTGATGTAATTTTGGTGTTTATGTGTTGTTTTTGGTGTTTCGAAGGCTCGACTAAGTTGGAAATGATGCTATGGGGTGTGTTGGTATGTTTGGTTGGGGCCCCGAGGGGCTCGGGATAGATTTCGGATGGTTAACAGAGGTTTGAACTTAGGAAATTGCAGCAAATAGCTGCTGGTGTTATTTTACTGGTGTGGACGCACCTGCGGATGGGGAGATGCAGGTGCGATGCCGCAAGCGTGAAGGTCCTTGCACAGGTGCGAAAATAGGCCAGGCAGGAGGAATCCGCAGGTGCGAAGCATGGGACTCACCTGCGAAGCCGCAGGTGCGGAAAGTGGCTCGCAGGTGCGAAGTTTGGACTATTAGTGGGACTTCGCAGATGCGCACCTGGGACCGCAGGTGCGGGTCCGCAAGTGCGAATAAGTGTCTGCAAGTGCGGATTAACTGGGCAGAACAGTATAAATAGGTGCCTCCGCGAATATTTTGGCATTTCATCCATTGTTGCATGCGGGTTGAGCTGGTTTGAAGGCAAATTGAAAGGGGAATTCAAAGGTCTTCAGTGGAGGTAAGTTCCCGGATTATAAAACTCGTTTGTATGTTATTTTGTGATGGATTAGGCTTGAAATTTCAGGAAATTAAAGTAGAAAAGTTGGGAAAAATGGGAGGAAATTTGGAAAATTCTTTTGGTAATTTGAGCGGGCAATTGTGGGGTTCTTGGTATGTATAAAATCGTGGGAGGACGAGGATTCTAGTGATGTAAATTTTATCTAATTCCGAGATGTGGGCCCGGGGCTCGGGTTTGGCCGAATTTTGAGAATTTATTGTAAATTGATAGTTTTCGATTGGGTTTTGTTCCTTTAGCGTATATTGATAATGGTAATCTGGTTTTGGTTAGATTCAGAGCAATCGGGAGCCAATTTGAGGGGATTTTGAGAGGTACTGACTGAGTGAGGCCGAGGGTCTGATTGTGAGGATATGATACGCCACGAGGTGACTTGATATTAGTGCTTGGGCTGAAGGAGCCCTTCCGCAGTCTGTACACACCCTCAGTGAGCGCATGTACCTACTGATTGCGAGTGCTGAGTGACGAGTGATTGGGAGGCATGAGTGACAGTGAGGTTTCCCGAGGGGATGATACTGAATGGCTGTGAGGTGCTGAGTGACGTTCTGCTCGAGGGGTGATTTATGATCCATGTTTTTTCCCGAGGGGCTACTTACGATTTATTTCATTTTACACTAAATCCTTCGGTTAATTTTATTTATGAAATTGTTGAAAAACACATTTTTCAAAGGATTTTTCTGAAGTTGGCTTTTAAGGCATGTTAATTTCATATATTTATGTATATATGGTTGGAATGAAAGGTTGTACATATTGTGAACTAATGATATTGATTTTTATGTGTTTCTTGCCGCTTAGACTTGATTTATTTTCATTACTACTGAGTTGGCGTACTCACATTACGCACCCCTGTGTGCAGATACAAGCACTGATACTGAGCGTTAGCCATCTATTCCATGCGGAGCCGGAGTTTGGGATACAGAGGTAGATGTTCAGTGTCCGCAGCATCTCTATTTTTCCTTCTTATGGTCTATCTAGTTATTCGTTCGGAGGTATTGTATTATAATAGTATAGCTTTTGGCATATTTCTTAGATGCTCATGACATGTTGACTCTGGATTTTGGGGGTGGTTTAGACTGTTTAGCTGTTTATTTGCCTAATGGATTCAGTAATTCTATACACTTTTATGAAATGTTGAAAATGGTTGGGATTTTGGAAAGAAACTGTAATTATGTGATTATTGGCTAGCCTAGTTCCACGATAGGCGCCATCACGACCGATTTATGATTTGGGGTCGTGACAAGTTGGTATCAAAGCCTAGGTTACATAGGACTCAACGGTCATGAGCAGGTTTAGTAGAGTCTTGCGGATCGGTACGGAGACGTCTGTACTTATCTTCGAGAGGCTGCGGAACCCTTAGGAACAATCTCATTTTTCTTGATTCTGTCGTGCCATTCTGTTGATTCTGGAAATTTAAACTTCTGTTATTTCTTTCTCTCACAGATGGTGAGAACTCGCGCTACCGATCAGGGTGATCAGCCGCCAGCTAGACCAGCGAGGGGTCGAAGCCGTGGTAGAGGTAGGGGCCAGCCCGTGCAGCAGCCAGAGCAGTGCCAGTTGATCCCCCTACTGTTCAGGATCAGATTCCCGCTGCAGATACTCCAGCGGAACAGACTCAGGCACCAGTAATGCCTATTGTTATTCCAGGTCTTCAGGAAACCTTGGCTCAGATCTTGACTGTGTGTACCACCCTTGCTCAGGCAGTCGCCGCTACATCTTAGGCCGGGGGAGGCAGTCAGACTCCAGTTGCCCGGACACCTGAGCAGGCTACTCAGGGCCAGTAGACACTGGGGGTGGTTCCAGCCCAGCCGGTTGCTCCAGTTTGGGACTTCGTGGTTCCGGCTATGCCAGAGGAACGTAGACTAGAGAGGTTTAGTAGACTATAGCCTCCGACATTCAGTGGTGGTGAGGGCGAGGACGCCCAGGGTTTTTTGGATAAGTGTCAGAGGATGCTGCATACTACTGGTATTTTAGAGACCAATGGGGTCTCATTTGCTACTTTTCAGTTTTGTGGTGCTGCTTTCACTTGGTGGGAGTCTTTGAGAGGCGTAGGCCTATTGGTTCAATACCCCTCACCTGGCAGCAGTTCTCCACTATCTTTTTGGAGAAGCATGTACCCCAGTCGCACAGGGAGGAGCAGCGCAGGCTTTTTGAGCAGTTGCGTCAGGGGGAGCTATCAGTGACGCAGTATGAGATGTGATTTTTAGAGTTGGCTCGTCATGCCACCGAGTTGGTCCCTAATTATAGGGAGAGGGTTAGGAGGTTTGTGGATGGCCTCACTTATCAGCTCCGCCTATGTATGACTCGGGAGAGAGTATCAGATTCTACATTCGAGCAGTTTGTTGATATTGCTCGAGATATTGAGTCGGTTCACCGCCAGGAGCGGGATGAGAGGGAGGCCAAGAGGCCTCGTGGATCGGACAGTTCTAGTGGTGCTCCTTCCAGGGGTGTATTCAGCATGGTAGAGGCCGTTCATTCAGGCCTCCTCAGTCAGTCTGCCCAGCTTATAGTGATGCATCTTCCAGGAATGGTCCCCGTGGTTCTCAGCTAGGCTGTTCTTCATTTGGTGCCCTCCCAGCTCAGGGTGCAGCTTGAGCACCACCAGTTCAGAGTTCTTCTATGCATGATTCTTCTAGTGGCCATTCTGGTGCCAAGGGTTCCTATCAGTCCTCATCTCCAGCTCCAGGGAGTTGCTTCGAGTGCGGCGAGTTTGGGCACATGTGGAGGCAGTGTCCACGTCTTCCTGGTGGTTCTTCTCAATAGAGGGGCCAACCCTCGACTTCAGCCCCATTTACTTTAACACCCACCCACCCAGGCAGCCAGGGGTGGTAGTCAGTCAGCTAGAGGCCGCCCTAGAGGGGGAGGTCAAGCAGGTGGAGGTCAGGCCCGTATGTATGCATTTCTAGCTAGGCCAGATACTATGGACTCCGATGCAGTAATCACACATATTATCTTAGTCTGTTGCCGAGATGCTTTGGCTTTATTTTGACCCTGGTTCTACATTTTCCTATGTTTCTTCTTATTTTTCCCATTTTATGGATATGCCCCGTGAGTCTTTAGTTACCTCTGTTCATGTGTCAACTCCAGTGGGCGATACTGTTGTTGTGGACCGTGTGTATTGGTCGTGTGTGATATCTATTTGGGGTCTGGAGACCCGAGTGGACCTATTGTTAATCAGCATGGTAGATTTTGATGTGATATTGGGCATGGATTGGTGATCTCCGTGTCATGCTGTTCTTGATTGTCACGCTAAGGCCGTGACCTTAGCTATGCCGAGGTGTCCGAGGGTTGAGTGGAGAGGTTCTTCTGAGTATATGCCTAGCAGGGTGATTTCCTACCTGAAGGCTCAGCACATGGTTAAGAAGGGGTGTTTATCTTATCTGGCTTTTGTGAGGGATGTCAGTGGTGAGACTCCCGCTATTGATTCGGTTCCTGTGGTCCGTTACTTTTTGGACGTGTTTCCTGCAGACCTGCCGGGAATGCCACCTAACAAGGACATTGATTTTGGTATTGACCTGGTGCCACGGACCCAGCCTATTTCTGTTCCACCTTATCGTATGGCACCAGCGGAGCTAAAGGAATTAAAGGGGAAGCTCCAGGAACTCCTAGATAAGGGGTTCATTCGGCCTAGTGTGTTACCTTGGGGTGCACCGGTGTTGTTTGTAAAGAAGAAGGATGGTTCTATGCGTATGTGTATTGATTAGCGGTAGCTGAACAGAGTTACGGTGAAGAACCAGTATCCCTTGCCACATATAGATGACTTGTTTGATCAGTTGCAGGGTGCCAGGGTATTTTCCATGATTGACTTGCGTTCTCGTTATCATCAGTTGAAGATTCGGGGTCCAAACATCCCGAAGACTGCTTTTAGGACTAGATATGGTCATTATGAGTTTCTGGTTATGTCTTTCGGGCTGACCAATGCCCCAGCAGCCTTTATGCACTTGATGCACAGTGTATTCCGGCCTTATCTGGATTCTTTCGTCATCGTGTTTATTGACGATATCTTGGTGTATTCCTGATCTCAGGAGGATCATGAGCAGCATTTAAGAGTTGTGCTTCAAACCTTGAGAGAGAAGAGATTGTATGCAAATTTTTGAAGTGTGAATTCTGGCTTGATTCTGTAGCATTCTTGGGGCACGTGGTGTCCAGTGAGGGTATTCAGGTTGATCCGAAGAAGATAGAGGCAGTGCAGAGCTGTCTTAGACCGTCATCAGCCACCGAGATTCGCAGTTTCCTTAGTTTGGCAAGGTACTACCGCTGTTTCGTAGAGGGATTTTCATCTATTTCAGCACCTATGACTAGACTGACCCAGAAGGGTGCTCAGTTCAGGTGGACTGAGGAGTGTGAGGAGAGCTTTCAGAAGCTCAAGTCAGCTTTGACTACAATTCCGGTATTGATTTTGCCTATGGGTTATGTTCTTATACAGTTTACTGTGATGCCTCGAGAGTTGGCCTTGGAGCGGTTTTCATGCAGGATGGTAGGGTGATTGCCTACGCGTCCAGATAGTTGAAGGTGCACGAGAAGAATTATCCAGTGCACGATCTTGAGCTAACAGCTATTGTCCACGCCTTGAAGATTTGGCGTCATTATTTATATGAAGTGCATTGTGAGATTTTCACTGATCACCGTAGTTTGCAGCATCTGCTTAAGCAGAAGGATCTGAATTTGCGTCAGAGGAGGTGGTTGGAGCTTCTCAAGGATTATGACCTCACTATTTTATATCATTCGGGGAAGGCCAATGTAGTGGCCGATGCCCTGAGTCGCAGGGCGGAGAGTTTGGGGAGTCTAGCCTACCTTCCAATAGCAGAGCGGCCATTAGCACTTGATGTTCAGGCTTTAGCGGGTCAGTTGGTGAGATTGGATCTATCAGCGCCTCCGCAGGTATTGGCTTGTATAGCCTCCAGGTCTTCTCTTTATGATCAGATTAGAGCACGCTAGTATGATGATCCACACTTGCTCGTTCTTCAGGACATGGTCCATCGCGGTGATACAAGGGATGTGGTTATTAGTGATGATGGGGTCATGAGAATGCAGGGCCGGATTTTTGTGCCCAATGTGGATGGACTTCGAGATTTGATTCTGGCTGAGGCCCATAGTTCGCGGTATTCCATCCATCTGGGTGCCGCGAAGATGTATCAGGATCTGCGACAACATTATTGGTAGAGGTAGATGAAGAAAGATATTGTTGAGTTTGTGGCTCGGTGTCTCAATTGTCAGCAGGTCAAGTATGAGCACCAGAGACAAGGTGGATTGCTTCAGAGATTTGACATTCCGGAGTGGAAGTGGGAGAGGATCACCATGGACTTCGTAGTTGGGCTCCCACGGACTTTGAGAAGGTTTGATGCTATATAGGTTATTGTGAATCGACTGACCAAGTCTGCGCACTTCATTCCTGTTGGTACTACTTATTCTTCGGAGCGGTTAGATGAGATTTGTATCATGGAGATTGTCTGATTGCATGGGGTTCCAGTTTCTATCATTTCGGATAGAGATACTCAGTTCACATCTCAGTTTTGGAGAGTCGTACAGAGAGAGTTGGGTACTCAGGTCGTGTTTAGCACAACATTTCATCCTCAGACCGACGGGCAGCCGGAGCGTACTATTCAGTTTCTGCCACTCGCGGAGTTTGCATATAATAATAGTTATCAGTCGAGTATCCATATGGCTCTGTATGAGGATTTATATGGTAGGAGGTGCAGATGTCCGGTTGGTTGGTTTGAGTCGGGCGAGGCTAGGCTATTGGGCACAAACTTGGTTCAGGATGCGTTGGGTAAGGCGAAGTTGATTCAGGAGCGACTTCACAGGACGCAGTCTAGGCAGAAGAGCTATGCAGACCAGAAGGTCCGTGATGTGTCTTTCATGGTTGGGGAGAAGGTGTTGCTGAAGGTGTCACCCATGAAGGGTGTTATGAGGTTCGGGAAGAGGGGAAAGCTGAGTCCCAGGTTCATTGGGCCATTTGAGGTGCTTCAGAGGATAGGGGAGGTGGCTTATAGACTTGCCTTACCTCCCATCTTGTCGAGTATTTATCCGGTGTTCCATGTTTTGATGCTCTGGAAGTATGTTGGTGACCCGTCTCATGTTTTGGACTTCAGCACGGTTTACCTTGAGGATGATATGTCGTATAAAGTAGATCCAGTGGCTATTTTGGGTCGTCAAGTCAGGAAGCTGAGGTCTAAGGATATAGCTTCAGTGAAGGTTCAGTGGAGTGGAAAACTGGTGCAGGATGCCACCTGGGTGACCGGGCGGGAGGTGCAGAGTAGATATCCTCACTTATTCGAGACTCCAGGTATATTTCTAGACCCGTTCGAGGACGAACTTTTGTTTAAGAGGGGGAGGATGTAACGACCCGGCCGGTCGTTCCATGAGATTAGCCCCGTTTCTACTTTATCATATATTGCTTAGCCTATTTATGCTGTGTTGGGTCGGTTGGTTCGGGTTCGGAGTGGTCGTGGTGAGAATTGAGATACTTAGTCTCTTAAATTAGCTTAATAGTTGAAAGAGTCAACTGGGAGTTGATTTATTGGTAAACAACCTCAGAATGTGGATTTTATGGCTCGGATAGCTTCGTTAGGTGATTTGGTACTTAGGAGTGTGTTCGGAATGAAGTTTTGATGTCCGGTGTAGTATTAGGCTTGAATTGGTGAAAGTTAGATTTTGGCGATTTCTGGTCGGCAGTGGAAAATAGGCTATCAGGGTCGGAATGGAATTTTGGAAGTTGGAGCAGGTTCGTAATGTCATTTTGGATATGTGTGCAAAATTTCAGGTCAATCGGATGTGTTTTGGTTGGTTTCGGCATCATTGGCAAAATTTAGAGGTTTTAAAGTTCATAGGTTTGAATTTGATGTAATTTTTGTGTTTATGTGTTGTTTTTGGTGTTTCGAAGGCTCGAATAAGTTGGAAATGATGCTATGAGGTGTGTTGGTATGTTTGGTTGAGGCCCCGAGGGGCTCGGAATTTATTTTGGATGGTTAGCGGAGGTTTGAACTTAGGAAATTGTAGCAAATAGCTACTGGTGTGGCCGCACCTGCGGATGGGGAGCCGCAGGTTCGATGCCGCAGGCGTGAAGGTTCTTGCGCAGGTGCGAAAATAGGCCAGGCAGGAGGAATCCGCATGTGCGAAGCATGGGACGCACCTCCGAAGCCGCAGGTGCGGAAAGTGGCTCACAGGTACGAAGTTTGGACTGTTAGTGGGACTTCGCAGGTGAGCACCTGGGACCGCAGGTGCGAGCAAGTGTCCGCAGGTGCGAATTAACTGGGCAGAACAGTTTAAATAGGTGCCTCCACGAATATTTTGGAATTTCATCCATTGTTGCATGCAGGTTGAGCTGGTTTGGGAGCAAATTGAAGGGGGAATTCGAAGGTCTTTAGTGGAGGTAAGTTCCCGGATTATAAAACTCGTTTCTATGTTATTTTGTGACGGATTAGGCTTGAAATTTGAGGAAATTAAAGTAGAAAAGTTGGGAAAAATAGGAGGAAATTTGGAAAATTCTTTTGGTAATTTGAGCAGGCAATTGTGGTCCGATTGTGGTGTTCTTGGTATGTGTAGAATCTGGGAGGACGAGGATTCTAGTGATGTAAATTTTATCGAATTCCGAGACGTGGTCCCGGGGCTCAGGTTTGGCGAATTTCGAGGATTTTGTATAAATTGATAGTATTCGATTGGGTTTTGTTCCTTTAGCATATATTGATAATGTTAATCTTCTTTTGGTTAGATTCGGAGCATTCAGGAGCCAAATTGACAGGCTTTTGAGAGGTTCTGAGTGAGTGAGGCCGAGGGCTTGATTTTGAGGATATGATACGCCATGAGGTGGCTTGATATTAGTGCTTGGGCTGAAGGAGCCATTCTGGAGTCTGTACACACCCCCAATGAGCGCAGGTACCTACTGAGTGCGAGTGCTGAGTACCGAGTGCCGAGTGACGAGTGATTGGGAGGCATGAGTGGCAGTGAGGTTGCCCGAGGGGCTGATACTGAGTGGCTGTGAGGTGCTGAGTGATGTTCTGCCCGAGGGGCGATTTATGATCCATGTTTTTTCTCGAGGGACTACGCACGATTTATTTCATTTTACACTAAATCCTTCGGTTAATTTTATTTCTGAAATTGTAGGAAAACACATTTTTCAAAGGATTTTTCTGAAGTTGGCTTTTAAGGCATGTTGATTTCATATATCTACATATATACTGTTGGAAATAAAGGTTGTGCATATTGTGAACTGATGATATTGATTTTTATGTATTTCTTGCGGCTTAGACTTCATTTATTTTCATTAATACTGAGTTGGTGTACTCACATTACTCCCTGCACCCCTGTGTGCAGATACAAGCACTGATACTGAGCGTTAGCCATCTATTCCGTGCGGAGCCGGAGTTTGGGATACAGAGGTAGATGTTCAGTGTCCGCAGCATCTCTGTTTTTCCTTCTATGTTGTATCTATTTATTCGTTCAGAGGTTTTGTATTATAATAGTATACCTTTTGGCATATTTCTTAGATGCTCATGACATGTTGACTCCAGATTTTGGGGGTGGTTTAGACTTTTTTTTAGCTGTTTATTTGCCTAATGGATTCAATAATTCAATACACTTTTATGAAATGTTGAAAATGGTTGGGATTTTGGAAAGAAACTGTAATTATGTGATTATTGGCTAGCCTAGTTCCACGATAGGCGTCATCACGGCCGGTTTAGGATTTGGGGTCGTGACACCTACACTATATATAAAGGACCTCACACTCCCTCACACACACACGTGAAGACTTAGCATTTCCCTCTCAGAAATAAACTCATCTTTCTGCAGAAAATACACACTGAAAAGCTTCACATTCTCTTTAGTCCATACTGATTTTCTTATGGAAAACAAATCTTTGAAATCAAAATAGAGATAGAAAACAAAAAAACAAAAAAAAAGTTTAAAAGGTTGTTTTCTCTTCCATTTGCCACTAGTTTTTCTTCACTTTCTTTCTGGGATTTCAAACTGCTCTCAAGCTGTGGAACTGCTTTCTTGGCTGTGAATTTTTTTGATGTTTTGCTGGTTGGATCTTCATCTTCCATCGTTGATTCTTCTTAGTCAAGTTCATATATTGATTTTGCTTCTAGGTATGTGAAACTCTTTCTATAACTCTGTTTTGAATGTGTTAATGAAGGTTTAAGTGACTCGCTATGTTTGCATCTGATTTTGTATGTTTGTATTCAATATTTAGACTGGTTTACTTTTTAATGAACTGCTATAACGTGCTACTCAAAGGGCAGTTTTGGTTTCATGAATCTGGTCTTTTAGCTTGCTTGTGCGACTCCTGATGTTAAGAGTTAACTGTTGTTTAAAGCATGCACTTTAAAAAATCGATTGAGCTTGTATGGTTCTGGAAATAACTCGTGTGTTTTGTGTGATTCAATGATGGCAGACTATGCTTACGATTATGAATTTAAAAATCAGCTTGAGAGGAAATGGTATGCTTGAATAGAGGATAAAAGCTATACCTTAGTGAAGGAACGTGAAGAAGTAAAAATAAAAAATGTGGGTTGAGCTATGGCTATTGGTGTAAAACAGTCATGTTCTGATCAATAGTTATAGAATAAGCAATATTTGTAAATATAATTCCACAATTTAGCTTTACATATTCTGATTTGAACTTATTGTACCTGATTTGAAAATCTTAGTGTGTAATGTTATTTTCCAGAACTTGTTCCATTAAAGACCATACGTGAAATGGGCTAGACTTTTAAATTGGCCCAATTGGGAGTCGTTTGAGCAAGTCTGGACCTCTGGCTGTTGGGCCTAGAGTGTTGAACCCAATGAACTAGCCAAGATTGTGTATTTGTTCGAAAACTAAAGTAGATGTAGCCTTAGTTTAGAATGTATTAAATTTGTAATTTGAGTTTGAGTTTGATAATTTTCCTAGCTGACTATTTATTGTCCTGCAAATTAAATTGAGTTTCCATTTTTCTTAAATGTTTTAGAGATATAATTGCTTTCTTTAATGGTTCGGAACATTTAGAAATGAATGGTCTGGCTCCCACATTGTATCTCCATAACGTTTGAATCTCACATGCAATCTCGAACTTTAGGATAATCAAACCATGAATACGTGTAGTTTGCTTTAGGCGCGTTTAAATGAATCGCCGTGACTATGGGTACGACTCCCGTGGCATAGTCACAATACCTAATCCCCAATTCGGGTGCTCATGTCATGTGATCCGACCATAACTTCAAACAATATTAAAATAAATATGTCATAAATGGTGGGTGCATTTTATGTGGCGCGGTTTTCAACGTGTACCAAAATGACAGGTGTACGACATCGTGACTTGTTCCAGAAATAATTCCATAAATATTAAAAGCGGTTTAAAAGGTTAAAAAAGCACAATAGGTTTAAACTTGTAATAAATCAGATAATTAGGACAATTATTAATGGTTAAAGGACCGTGCTAAAACCACGAAACTCGGGAGTGCCTCACACCTTCTCCCGGGTTAACAGAATTCCTTACCTTGTCTTCTGATTTTCGCATACATTAAACGGAGTCAAATTTCCCCGATTTGCGATTTTAAAATAAACTGGTAACTTGGGACACCGTAAATTATTCCAAGTGGTGACTCTAGAATAAATAAAATAATTTCATATAGAATAATATCACTTTAATTGGAAAAACTCCTCAATCCCCCACGGGAAAAAAGAGGTGTGACAGCTCTGGTGACTCTGCTGGGGATCGAACCCAGAATTTCTTGTTTAGGGTTCAAGAATTCGAGCTTAGAATATCTGTTATGCTTGGCTTTCATGATTGTCTGATTTTTACGTGTTTGAGCCTAATGTGCTAAATGTCGCCTTTTACCGCTTTGATATTACGTGAACTGTATATAAACTGTTACGAAAACCCTTTTTCTCTCTGAGTCTTCTAAATCTTTAGGGAAGCGTGCGCTTCACGCATCTTCTTTTCTGTTAGAGTTATATCCTAATTTTAGAACGAGGTTCGTACAAGTTGCAAAGCCGGTGAAGCTTCTGTATCCCCGGTACGCTGCCCCCCTCGGCTCGAGTTGTCCGCTCGAGTAAGCCAGGTCTAGAATAATACACTCGTGATTCAAATTTAGAATAACATAACCTCATGTCGGATCCTTAGTAGGAACGTTTGTTTGCATCATGTGCATTTGACTTTGGGGACTCAACACAAGGGTTGGGTCCGTCTAGGACAGGTGTACCCAAATTAAAAGACCATCCTGATGCATCTTACGTGCTACTTGCGCATTTATTTGTTTTGGCTTGCAAGTTTACCGACTTCTAGAATAGGGAAAGAAAATAAATAAATAAAAATAAGAAAAGATGTGAGGTAGGTATTTGAAATCCGAAACTCTGCCGAAAATTTTCTAAAAAAAAAAGAGAGAAAAAGAAAATAAGCCAATGTTTACAAAAGGCCATGTTTCCCTTGTTCCGTCAAAACTAACCGAACTACGTAGGTCTGATTCTCATCGGATATGAGATACGTAGGCAAACCTCATCAGTTCCGACCCCAATTTTTCCAAAAAGAACAAAAAATCCAAAAAAATATATTTTCCCTTTACTTAATTCCTTCTTAGAATTCCCTCCTTAGAAAATCCAAAAAAACCAAAAATATATTTTCTCCTTTTTGAAGCCTTTGATTAAAAAAAAAAAAGAAAAACAAAAAATGAAACAATGTCGTTATAAATAAATCTAGGTAATGATGTTTTTCCCAAATAACCAGAAATGTCCCTACGGGACGCCGGAAGGCCGTTTTGCAAAATAGCCACCTATGGCCCTTTTTCTAATTTTTGCCACTTAGCAAGCACATCCCTAAGATCTTCCCTTCTAAAGTGCTGAAGGGCCGTATTTGCAAAGGCGGCCTTCTTAAATAAAAATGTGCAGGATGAGCACTGTTGAAAATATACCTTTTTCGAGTCGTAGATGAGATTCTACTAGGACTCCAAATGTGGTGGAACGACCTGGGGAGGTCGGCAAGCGTTCTATGACAAAGTCTTTAGGTGGGCTCACCGGTCTTCTGAAAATTAAACCAAGGGTTGATATAATTGAAGCTTTGATACTGTTTTGGGACCCGCCACACAATATTTTCCACTTCTCTAATTTTGAGTTGACCCCTACACTAGAGGAGATAGCAGGGTATGCTGGTCTTGACAGGAATCTAAGACATCAATATCCAGTATCACCAAGAACTGTAACCCCTCATAATTTTTTGGACCTTCTGAGTATTAGCCGACAGGTTAAAGATGAAAATCTGGTCGGAGGACTATGCATATTCCATTTCCTATACAGACGGTATGGAGACCCCCACGGATTTGAGGCTTCGGACATTGGTTTGGTCATCAAGGAAATAAAAACAAATGAGAAGCACACAGAGGTTTGGCCTTCGTAGTGGCATTTTTAGGCACTCTGATATGCCCAAGAAGTGACAGACATATAGAATTGGGGCTTTCAGGAATGGCCGACTTTATGGTCAAAAAGACTAATGACACTATCATACCGATGATTCTCGCAGAAATTTACCGAGATTTAACCGCTTGTCGAGCTGGGACAAAGTTTTTCGAGGGTTGCAACTTGCTTTTGCAAATGTGGTTGGTAGAACATCTTTGCCATCATCCAGGTTACATGAACTACGATCGGACCAGACTCAATTGCATTAAAGAATATGGAAACCGGGTAAACGATCATGAGTTTCCAGAAGGTACTGAGGCATGGTTCGCATATTTGGGTTCTTTGACCGCAAATAGAATTGAGTGGACTTTCGGTTGGTTCCCGTTCAACGAGGTTTTTTACATGTCTGCCGAAGTGTACTTTCTTTTATTGATGGGTCTTCAAAGTATTCAGCCGTATGCTCTCGGGTCCTACGCCAATTGGGCAGACACCAAACAGTCCCTCGTGATGAAGATTTGAGTCCACAGGTTATTGAACTATGTCGAAAAGCCACATTCCCAGAAGAAAAGGTTCGACAGATTTGGCACCAGTGTAGGTTCCTGGAGCCACAGACTCAAGTAAGGGATTTGTCCACGGGTGAAGTAGAATCCAACTACGCCACATGGTATGTAAGAGAGCTCGGGTTGATCAAGAACCAGAACGACTCGCCAAAAGTCCCCATGTCCAGCAATTCACCGATGGAGTGCGAGAACAATGGGTTTGGTTAGCTAAAGAAAAGGATTACTAAACTAGTATAAGCAAACTAGAAGAACAAATTGAAAAAATCAAATTTAATAGTAGTTTGCAGGCTGCTGAGAATGAAGGGGAAGAGAAGAGGTTGGCTAATGAAAATAAATCCCTCCGAGCCCAAATCCAGAAAATGAGAATAGCCGCCGAGACACCGGTAAGAAGTGAGAGAGATGAGAAAATTATAACCAACCTAAGGCGGAAAGTGCATGATTATGATTTTGACTTGACGAAGGCCGAGAATGACTTGCTAAATACTCAAGAAAATTGGCCAAAAGTGCGGAAGAACATGCGAGATTAGCCTATTAGTTGAAGCAGAACTATGAAAAAGAAGTAGCAACTTTGAAGAAAAAGCTGGTCGCCCTTGAGAATGAAATGGTCCAACAAACAAAGGATTTCAAGGAAGAAAGAGAGCATTGCTACACATTTATTTTACGATTAGAAGAAAGCATGCAATAGTTGCAAGACCAAAACAACACGGATACACAAGTGTTGGAAGCTCGGGCCCAGCAAATCGGACGATTACTTCGAGAGAAAGGTGTCATTAGGATGAGAACCAAAGAGATAACCAATTATGTTGTAATGAAATGTCATGAATGTGAAGACATGACCAGGTCTATGTTTTTTGCTTCCTTGATGACCTTTGTTCACCAAGTGAAGAGACTGCCTTCAGGAAGATATTGTACGAAGGCCTGCGCAAAGACCGATTAATGTCCCGCAGGCTCCTAGATTACCAATGGTTGCTCTCATGTACTTCTGACTTTTCAATTTTCGAGTCTATACTTTACTGCTTTCTCGAGTTTTATTCAAAGCTGTTTTGTTTTTTATTTCGAGTCTGTATGTTTTCTTTTGTAGTCGTCAGTACTTTTAAGTCCTTGTAATAGAAAAAAGAAGAAGATGTTTTATGAAAAAAAATGTCTTTTGTTATTTCGCGTTTATTTCCTGAACTACGTAATGATATGATTCATGCGGCATCATGATACGTAGGAAATCCCCAAAGGATTCGATCATAGCCATAAAATTTTAAAAAAAAAAAGAGAGAGAGAAAAGGAGAGAAGGAAAATGAAAAAGCAAAAAGGGAAATAGCAAAACCGGGATGAAACACAAAGCCGTTGCAAAAGAATCTAGAATCGTTTAACTATCCAGGTGCATTGCATCCCCAATATTTGATCCCCTATCTATTAAATGTCTCAAACTAACCAGGTTGTTGTATTTGAAATAAGTAAGGTCCTATTTTAGGTGGTTGGTTTTGTGGTAATCTGGCTTCCCATCCTTACTTCACAAGATCCAATGGAAGTATTGCTATGGCCTCCGAAAGTCATTTACCCATTATTGAGCCTGAGGATAGCCCAGTATCAGCCATCCTACAATCAGAATCATCAACTGCTGAAGAGAACAGAAGGTTGCGATGCCGTATGTTAGAAATGTGGGACGCCTGGTCCAACGGCAGAGAAACCCCTAGTACAATCCCCGGATTTCCTGAATTGCTCCCCAGGACGGGAGGCACCACCAACGTCCCCATCCCGGTGACCAACCCATTCATCCCGTTTGGATACCCCCTATATCAGCTAATTTCACCGGTATGCCTTCTGAGGTTCTCCCCCAAGAACCGTCTTCGAGAATATCTTCCACAGTATTCACCACACCACCAACCTCTACTATATTAAAGTTATTACAGGACCAAATGTAATCAAATGTCATCAACAGTCATCCAAATCATCAAATTACCAGAATAGACCACCCCCTAGAAAAATAATTAGCATTGTCCTCAATGCTTAGCAAAATCAAAACATAAGAGGGTAGAGAGTAAAGAAAACCCCCTATGTGGTCTCGAGGTGACTCTCAGCATTACCACCATTGGTCTCCTCTAACTATATGTCATCATCTCCGGACTGAGGGACAATAGGGTTGCTGAGCAGCTGAAACATCTCCTCACTAGTGGGGGCAGTGAGATTTGGCTCGTCAGACTAGCCAGCTGATGCCTCTATTGATGGTGCCTCTACTGATGGTGCTGCTGGGTCAGCTGGTACTGATGGACCTGTCTCCATCAGTATATCAAAGGGCAAATCACCTGTGCTGCTAACTTCTTCACCTCCTGTCTCAAACTCTCCGCTGCTTTCTTCGAAGCCTATGACTTTCTCATATTCTTCACTTGATTGGCCAATTCCTCAATGGCACCCCCTCCCCCTGAGCTTCTAGAGTGTCCATGATAGCCTTCTGGTTGTCCATAATCTTCTTTAATGTTTCCTCCACAAACGGAGGTACCTGTGACACTGCTCGAGTAGAGGACTGCGCTTCAACAGTACTGCATATGTCAAATAGCTTAGAAGTGGCTGTCTACATCCAGTTGTTGAGGCTTCCCAAAGTCTGGGATACTTGCAACGCAATGAGAGGATAGGTGGATGAGGCTAGCACTGGAACTGAACTTGGTGGCCTAGAGGATGAAGGTGGTGGTATGGCGGCTGTCCTAGTGGAAGGTACAGCTGTTCTGGAAGGCATGGGAGTTGTAGATGGCTTAGCAGCAGCCTTGAACGTACCACCGATGGCTCTTCAGACTGACCAACGGTGGTAGAGTCCTTACCCTTGAACTTTGGGTTGTCCGCACCCTGCAAGGGATACCATGAAAAAGGCCTCTTAGCTCTTACCTTTTTGTCATATGGCCTTGGCTCCACCTTTGCATCATTGAAGTACTCTGTGAGGGTGTTCGGATAGGGATAGGACTTTTCACTTTTATGGACCACCAATGTGATTTTGGTTGACATGATGGCACCCACATTGATCCGGTACCCCGCCATAATAGAAGCCACCAGAACTGCTCAGGGAAGTGGAAGGATGTTATCATTCAAGCTCGGATCAATCCTTCTACACACAAAGGTTTTCCACCCTTTAGCTTCGAAATTGAGGGTAGCCTGGAGGATAGGAACTCCTGCTTTGATCCATGGTGGCGATGGTCCTCGGGCAGTTAAAATCTCAGCTAGCCAAGGGTGAGCTGCTTCACCCATAGCTAACTTCTCTAAGTACTGGACTGCCTCCACTTGCTCAAAACCCACATAAGCATTCAAATAAACGGCATCGAAAACGGACTTTCGAATTTCTCACTCTCGTCACTTTTGACCCCTTCTTGATGTGAGCTACCTTTGCGTAGAACTCCTTGACCAAGTGCTCATTTGCATCCAAGACCGGATGAGTGAACCACTTCCATCCCTTGCACTCCTGGAACTGTCTAAGGACATTCGGATTATGAACATCCAAATCCTTCATCAAGAATTAACGCTCAAGTGTGAGCGACCTCATGGGCCACAACTCCCGGAATTTGTTAAATGCTAACAGGATGACAAATCTATCTTCCTACATTTCCCTCTTCTTTGTCCTCTCAAGAACATCCACTTGAATGTCTCCCCCTCTTAAGTCATTAGGTACATCGTCATCATCGACATCAATAGGTTCCGGAGGAGTAGGTGAAAAGGAGGGCTCGGAACCCTGGCTTCCCACATCAGAATCAGCAGAAGAACTGTTTGTAGGCTCATTGTGCAATTGATATCGCTCAGTGGGTTGAGGTGGCTGGGACTGGGGCTCAGGTTGGACCTCCATAGACTGTCCCTCGGAGGATTCTCTTGATGTTTCATAAGATATGGATTCTGAGGGCTCTGTATCCCTTCCTCTACCGGTGGTCAGCTTCTTGGCAATAAGTTTTGATTGCACTCCAAGAGGGTGAGTGCCTTTACCCCTGCCTCGGGAGGATTCACCTTTACCCTTTAATGCATCGCCTCGACCACATGATCTAACCATTGTCTGCAATACAAGTTACATATGTCAGTTGAATCCAAAGCAAGTAAAATAATTGCAGATAGTTGCAGACAATCAGTCATTAAAGAGACAGTGCGGACCGCACAATTCTGAGTGTGGGCATAGACTGTCTAGTGCGGACCGCACAATTTTGAGTGCAACCGCAAACACTAGAATATGGACCACATAATTCTGATGCGGCCGCAAACACTGGAGTGCAAACCGCATAATTCTGAGTGCGGCCGCACATCCTCAAGTGCGGTTGCACATATTTATGTGGCCATACACTTTCTTTGCGGACCGCAAAATTTTGAGTGCGGTCCGCACAAGTCAAACACACCACAATCCCTATTCATCAGTTATGCGGACGACACAAAAATGTGTGCGGCCGCACAATTTGAACAGTGACGACTCTAAACTTAGGGTTCTTGCAATTTTTTCACAAATTAAGCATGGTGTTCACAAATTAACAAGATTGGTGGTCTACCCAGTCCCTAATGAACATGTATGAATCTACCCACATGATTTTGAAACACAAATGAAGCACATTTGACATTTTTAGGCCTAAATTTAACTAAACTAATAAAAGAAAACAAAAATAAAAATTGAGAAAAATGAACAAAAATCTACATGAATTAAACTTATCAGTAGTGAATGATGCAGGTAAGAATCTAGATTGATGAATTGAGTGAGATTTGTGAACAATTTTAGGATTGCACAGTGTTTTCTAGGGATTGGGAGTTCAGAGAGAGTAAAGTGTGAATAGTGGCGAAAAGCCTATTTATACCCTAGCAAAGTGGGTCAAAATCTCACCTGAGTGCGGCCGCACAATTTTGAGTGTGGTCCGTACTCTTTACCTATGATTGGACTTAGCTCTACGGTCCGCACAAAAATGAGTGCGGCCACATAACCTTGTGTGATCCGTATAATTTTGTGTGCGGCCTCATGTTGGTCACTTTCCTGTAAATTCCAACTTTAGGGAGTTAATTATTTTGGGTCCCCAGTTATGCGTCCGCACAAAGAATTCCGCAGACGCAGACCCTTCTTTATAGTTGCAAATATTTTTGTGCGGTCCGTAGAATTTTGGTGCGGCCCGCATAAATTCAACACTTGGCCAATTTTTCCAAATTCTCCCTGCAATACACACTCATTCCTGCAATTCACTTCAAAACCAGTTAGCTCAATACATAACCTATCTAGAAAGAAGAAAAATTAAAAAAAAATTAAAAGAAACATGGATTGCCTCCCAAGATGCACCTAATTTAACGTCGCGGCACGACGCGGGTAACCATCAATCACTTGAAATGAAGCAGTGCCACAATGTGGCCATCATCAACCTTGCCAAGATATTATTTCACTCGGTGACCATTGACTCTAAACACTTCATCATTTTTTTTCTTCAAGTCTAATGTACCAAAGGGTGTCACATCCACAATTTCAAATGGGCCACTCCACTTGGATTTCATTTTTTTCAGAAACATCCGCAACCGAGAATTGAACAATAGCACAAGATCGCCTTCTTGAACTCTTTATTCTGGATATACACTTCATGGAGGTACTTCATCTTGTCCTTGTACAAGGACGAACTTGAATATGCATGGAACCGGAACTCATCAAGCTCATTCAATTGTGCCACCCTTAAGTTGGCGGCGACATCCCACTCAAGATTAAGCTTCTTCAATACCCACATAGCCTTGTGATCAAGTTCCACCGGTCGATAACAAGCTTTTCTGAACACTAACCGATATGGAGACATACCAATTGGTGTTTTGTAAGCTGTCCTATAAGCCCAAAGAGAATCATCAAGTTTCTTCGACCAAGCCATCCAGTTAGGCATCCAGTTATCCACTTGCTTGAGGATGATAGGCAGGCAACACTTTGTGAGTGACACCATACTTTGAGAGTAAAGTATAAAAAGATTTGTTGCAAAAGTGTGATCCTCCATCACTAATAATTGCCCTTGGAGTGCCAAACCTTGTGAAGATGTTCTTTTTCAAAAATGCCATCACACTCCGAGCTTCATTGTTGGTCAAAGCCACGGCTTCAATCCACTTTGACACATAATCCACATCTACCAATATATAAGTGTTCCCACAAGAGCTCACGAACAGACCCATGAAATCAATGTCCCACACATAAAAAATGTCAATCTCCAAGTTGGTGGTGAGGGGCATCTTATTTTTCTTGGAAATCTCACCATCCCTTTGACATTCATCACAACGCTTGACGAGATCGCTAGCGTCCTTGTAAAGAGTAGGCCAATAGAATCCACAACTCAACACATTTGTATTTGTTCTCGCTCCACCATGGTGACCACCATATGGTGAAGAGTGGCAAGCCTCAAGAATTCCCTATTGTTCTTCCTATGGTACACATCGTCGAATCACACCACTGGTACAAATTTGAAAGAGACAGAACTCACCCCAATAATAGTCAAGGAAATCTCCCGATCATAGAAATGGATAGGAGTGATTGTCGGGAAATGAATCGTTTATCTCAAGGCCATCATTTGGCCTCCCCTCCTCCTCCAAACAAGACAAGTGATCCGCCACTTGGTTTTCACTACCCTTGTGATCTTGAATCTCTAGATCAAACTCTTGTAAAAGAAGTACCCACCGCATCAATCTTGATTTAGAAACTTTCTTGCTCATCAAATGTTGAAGCGCCGCATGGTCGGTGTGACTAATCACCTTTGTACCCATCAAGTACGGACGGAACTTCTCCATGCAAAGACAATAGAAAGGAGCTCTTTTTCGGTCACTGTGTAGTTGACTTGGGCATCATTCATGGTCTTACTAGTAGAGTAGACCGTATGGAGGATTTTGCTGATACGTTGCCCCAATACCTCTCCAATTGCCACATCTCTTGCATCACACATGAGCTCAAAAGGTAAGATCCAATTCGGTGCGGTGATAATATGAGTAGTAGTCAAATTATATTTGAGCAATTCGAATGCCTTCATACAATATTTATTGATATGGAACTTTCCATCCTTCTCCAAACGTTTTCACAAGGGGTTTACCACCTTAGAAAAATCCTTGATGAATCGACGATAGAACCCCTCATGACCCAAAAAGCTCCTCACTCCCTTCATGGATGTAGGGAAGGGAGTTTAGAGATCACTTCAACTTTGGCTTTATCAACCTCAATACCATGCTTTGAAATTTTATGGCCAAGGACAATTCCTTCCTCGGCCATGAAGTGACATTTCTCCCAATTCAAAACTCACACCACAAATATAGGTAGTGAGGCGGTCGAAGCAATATTAAAAACCCAACACAAGTTGGGGTCGAATCCTCAAGGAGTTAGAATTTGGATTAGGTATAAACCTAGTGTGAATGTATGATATGCCCTAAATTACACTTCCACATTCTTGATTATTGTTTCTACTTATACTTTAAGCTATTCATTGCAATTGTAAAAGTAGGAGACAAATTTTTGGTTTTGGTTGTTTTTCAAATGATAAAAGATCTAGGGTTGCAACTTCCGCCTTGTTGGTTACGTAACAGATTTAGAGATTTAGGGCATGTTTGGTTGATCGGGATATAATATAGCAATCACACTTAATTACTCACTCTATACCTCTCGGTAGTTTGGGTGATTTTTCCCGCTTTGGTTTTCTCACGTCCAAATGGGTATTTCACAAAGCAAGTGATAAATGCTCTAGTCGGGTCTTACTATCTCTAGGTTTGGCCCTTTAATTGGGGCTATCAATTTCTTGAGTTCACCCCAATTCCTAGTTAGCTAAGTTTTCCTAGACTTAGTCTCTCTTTCTCAAGTGGAGACTAAGTCAAATAGGCATGAATTAATGTTTTCAACCATTAATTCTAGAGTTCAAGCAAGACATGGCTAAACATCATATACCGAATCATAAATAAGTCCTAAATTAATAACCTATTAAGTACCCACACTAAGGTTTGGTCACAACCCTAGCTAAGGTTTAGCTACTCATAGAAAATGAAGAAAAAGAAGAAATTAAGATAGAATGCATAATAATTGATTATGGAAAGAAAATCTAATGTTTAGAAGCTAATCTAGTACAATATTACTTAATACAGTAAAAAAAAATGGCTCAGGTACTCTACATTTAGCCAACTTAACCTAAAAATCACAAAAGTTCTATTTATGCTAAGCTGAAAATATCAAACAAAAATGCCCCTGCGGAGGTTGTGTGAACGCACAATTATATGTGCGATCCGCATGTTGAGATTGACTGGACAATTGGACTTTCTGTGGTCGCATAAAATTAGGATGTGTCCGCACTTTATCTATTTGTCGGATCGCACATTTCTGAGTGCGGCCGCATACTTGAAATTGGACTGGGGCTGGACCTTCTTTTGCGGACCGCAAATTTATGAGTGCGGCTGCACTTTGGCTCCTGCTGCCACACAATAACCGTGCGGACCGCATATCTTCATATGGATTAAAATCAAACTCTTTGAATCTCTTCTTCTGCGGTCGCACAATAATTGTGCGGTCCGTATTCTCTTAAGAAAATCTAATAGTGGAACTTCATTGCTTGCGGCCGCACACAGTATTGTGTGGTTCGCACTGTATGCCTTTTTGCATTATTTTGGTCTTTGTCCAATTTTGACTCCTTTTTTAGTTGATTTTTACTTCTTTGGCTCGTTTCCCAATATTCCTATAAGAAAGCACTTTTCATTAGTTCTCGGGAATACCTTTAAGCATTTTTGAGCTAAAAGGCAAGTAAAAGAGAGCAAATAAGCGGTCATAATCCCTACTTTTCAACACAAGAGTCACAAGGTCACTAACTAGAGCTATTTCTTTACAAAAAAACTTGTTTTTAACCATAAGCGCATAGTTAAGTATGTTGGTACCAAGTGAAGCATGCTCAACCCGTATTTATTCATTAACACTACTTGTTTCTACCTAAACATCAAAAACTGACCCAATTCCTTAAGAAGGTTGTCACGCCATCCATCGTTAGGAAGAGCCACCCGGTTCACACAAGACCCACCTTTGGAAAGAACCGTGGAATTAAGAAAACCAAAGGCTTATTGTTCACTAAAACATAAAAAAAAGATAACAAATAAAAAAGAAGCTAATAAAGTAACTAAGAAGTTATACTATTAAGAAATCAAAACGAATAAGCTATGAAATAAACTACTGAAAGTAAAGCAAATGAATATATACAAGAGGGATGATTATATACATAATGAGGGAGAAAATAAAGAGAAAAGAAAAATAAAAAGAAAAAGAAAAAGAGTATTAAAGTTATTAAAATCCCAAATATAATCAATTGTCATCAAAAGTCATCCAAATCATCAAAATTACCAAAATAGACCGCCCCCCAGAAAAAGAATTAGCATTGTCCTCGATGCTTAGCTAAATTAAAACATAAAAGGGTAGAGAGTAAAGAAAACTCCCTATATGGTCTTGGGGTTATTGGCAGCATCACCACCCTCGGTCTCCTCTCACTGTATGTCATCATCTCCGGGCTGACGGACAATAGGGTTGGTGAGCAGCTGAAACATCTCCTCAGCAGTGGGGGCGGTGAGATCTGGCTCGTCAGACTGGCCCAGCTGATGCCTCTGCTGATGGTGCTGCTGGGTCAGCTGGTACTGATGGACCTGTCGCCATCAGTATATCAAAGGGAAAATCACCTGCTGCTACTAACCTCTTCACCTCCTGTCTCAAACTCTCCAATGCTTTCTTCGAAGCCTAGGAGTTTCTCATCTTCTTCACTTGCTTGGCCAACTTCTCAATGGCACCCTCCTGAGCTTCTAGAGTGTCTATGATAGTCTTCTGGTTGTCCAGAATCTTCTTTAATGTTTCCTCCACTGACAGAGGTACCTGTGACACTATTAGTGTAGAGGACTGCGCTACAACAATACTGGATATGTCTGACAGCTTTGAAGTGGCTGTCTGCATCCAGTTGTTGATGTTCACCAAAGTCTGGGAGACTCGCAATGCAGTGAGAGGATAGGTGGATGAGGCTGTCACTAGAACTGAGCTTGGTGGCCTAGAGGATGAAGGTGGTGGCATGGCAGTTGTCCCGCTGGAAGGTCTGGCTGTTGTGAAAGGCATGGGAGTTGTAGATGGCTAAACAGCAGCCTCTGAACCTACCACCTATGGCTCGTCTGACTGACCACCGATTGTTCGCACCCTACAAGTGATACCATGAAAAAGGCCTCTTAGCTTTTACCTTTGTGTCATATGGCCTTGGCTCTACCTTTGCATCATTGTAGTATTCTGTGAGGGTGTTCGGATAGGGGTAGGACTTTTCACTTTTATGGACCGCCAATGTGATTTTGGTTGATATGATGGAACCCACATTGATCAAGTATGCCTCCATAATAGAAGCCACAAGAACTGCTCGGGGAAGTGGGACGATATTCTCATTCAAGCTAGGATCAATCCTGCTACACACAAAGGTTTGGCACCCTTAGCTTCGAAATTGAGGGTGGCCCAGAGGATAGGAACTCGTGTTGTGATCCATGGTGGTGGTGGTCCTCGGGAAGCTAAAATCTCAACTAGCCAAGGGAGGGCTGCTTCAGCCAGAGCTAACCTCTCTAAGTACTGGACTACCTCCACTTTCTCAAAACTCACATAAGCATTCAAAGAGATGGCATCGAAATAGACTTTCATATTTCTCAGTCTCGTCACTTTTGTCCCCTTCTTGATGTGAGATATATTTGCGTAGAACTCCCTGACAAAGTGCTCGTTTGCATCCAAGACCGGGTGAGTGAACCACTTCCATCCCTTGCGCTCCTGGAACTTTCTAAGGACATTCGGATTATGAACATCCAAATCCTTCATCAAGAATTGTCTCTCAAGTGTGAGCGACCTCATGGGCCACAACTCCAGGAATCTGTTAAATGTTAACAGGCTAACAAATCTATCTTCCCACATTTCCCTCTTCTTTGTCCTGTCAAGACCACCTACTTGAGTGTCTCCCCCTCTCCCGTAATCCGGGACATCATCATCATCGACATCAATAGGTGCCGGAGAAGTAGGTGAAGAGGAGGGCTCAGAACCCTGGCTTCCCGCATCATAATCAGCAGAAGGACTGTTTGTAGGCTCATTGCGCAATTGATAGCGCCCAGTGGGTTGAGGTGGTTGGGACTGGGGCTCAGGTTGGACCTCCACAAACTGGCCCTCGGAGGCTTCTCTTATGGTTCATAAAATTCTGAGGGATCTGTGGCCCTTCCACTACCGGTGGTCGGCTTCTCAACAATAGTTTTTTATTGCACTCCAAGAGGGTGAGTTCCTTTACCCCTGCCTCTAGAGGACTCACCTCTCCCCGTTGATGCATCTCCTCGACCACGTGATCTAACCATTTTCTGCAATACAAGTTACATATGTCAGTTGAATTCAAAGCAAGTGAAACAGTTGCAGAACAGTTGCAGATAATCAGTCATTAAAGAGACAGTGTGGATGCACAATTCTAAGTGCGGCCACAGACTGTCTAGTGCGGACCGCACAATTTTGAAGTGAGGCCGCAAAAACTGGACTACGGACCGCATAATTCTGAGTGCGGCCGCAAACACTAGAGTGCAGACCGCATAATTCTGAGTGTGGCCGCACATTCTCAAGTGCGGACCGCACAAGTCAAAACATGCAATTTATGATTCTCTGAAGTTTTAGAGTGCGGCCGCACATATTTTTATGTGGCCGTACACTTTCTCTGCGAACCGCAAAATTTTGGGTGTGGTCCGCACAATTCAAACACACCACAATCCCTATTCACCAGTTATGCGGACCGCACAAAAATGTGTGCGGCCGTACAATTTGAACAGTGACGGCTCTAAACTTAGGGTTCTGTAATTTTTTCACAAATTAAGCATGGTGTGCACAAATTAACGATATTGGTGGTCTACCAGTCCCTGATGAACATTTATGGATCTAACCACATGATTTTGAAGCACAAATTAAGCACATTTGACATTTTTAGGCCTAAAATGAACAAAACTAATAAAAGAAAACAAAATCAAAAATTGAGAAAAATGAACAAAAATCTATATGAATTGAACATACCAGTAGTGAATGATGCAGGTAAGAATCTAGCTTGATGAATTGAGTGAGATTTTTAGGCTGCACTGTGTTTGCTAGGGCTTGGGAGTTCAGAGAGCGTAAAGTGTGAATAGTGATGAAAAGCACTATTTATACCCTAGCAAAGTCGGTCAAAATATCACCTGAGTGCGGCTGCACTATTTTGAGTGTGGTCCGCACTCTTTACCTGTGATTGGACTTAGCTCTACGGTCCACACAAAAATGAGTGCGGCCGCATAACCTTGTGCGGTCCGCATAATTTTGTGTGCGGCCGCATATTGGCCATTTTTCTGCAAATTCCAACTTCAGAGATTTGGTGATTTTGGATCCCCAGTTGTGCGGCCGCAGACCCCTCTCCGCAGTTGCAAATATTTTTGTGCAACACTTGGTCAATTTTTCTAGATTTTCCCTGCAATACACACTCATTCCTGCAATTCACTTCAAAACCAGTTAGTTCAATACATAACCAATCTAAAAAGAATAAAAATGAAAAGAAACATGGGTTGCCTCCCAAAAGCGCCTGATTTAACATCACGACATGACGCAGGTTACCGTCAATCACTTAAAATGAAGCAGTGCCACAACGTGGACATCATCAACCTTGCCAAGATAATGTTTCACCCGGTGACCATTGACTCTAAACACATCATCATTTTTGTTCTTCAAGTCTAATGCACCAAAGGGTGTCACATGCCCAACTTCAAATGGGCCACTCCACTTGGATTTCCACTTTTCCGGAAACATCCGCAACTGAGAATTGAACAATAGCACAAGATCGCAATCTTTGAACTCTTTATTCCGGATATACTTGTCATAGAGGTATTTCATCTTGTCTTTGTACAAGGAAGAACTTGAATATGCATGGAACCAAAACTCATCAAGCTCATTCAATTGTGCCACCCTTAAGATAGTGACGAGAGACCACTCAAGATTAAGCTTCTTCAACGCCCACATAGCCTTGTGCTCAAGTTCGACCGGTAGGTGATAATCTTTCCCGAATACTAAATGATACGGAGACAAACCGATACGATTAGCATTCACGGTCTTTGACAGAATACTCTTGATCTCTTGGTTGGAGACTTCAACCTGTCCACTTGCTTGAGGATGATAGGGGGTCGACACTTTGTGAGTAACACCATACTTTGAGAGTAAAGTATCAAAATATTTGTTGCAAAAGTGTGATCCCCCATCACTAATAATGGCCCTTGGAGTGCCAAACCTTGTGAAGATGTTCTTTTCCAAAAATGCTACCACACTCCGAGCTACATTGTTGGGCAAAGCCACGGCTTCAACCAACTTTGACACATAATCCACAGCAACCAATACATAAGTGTTCCCATAATAGCTCGTGAACGGACCCATGAAATCAATTCCCTACACATCAAAAATGTCAATCTTTAAGATGGTGGTGAGGGGAATCTCATTTTTCTTGGAAATCTCACCGGCCCTGTGACATTCATCACGATGCTTGACGAGATCTCGAGCGTCCTTGTAAAGAATAGGACAATAGAATCCATAAATCAACACATTTGTAGTCATTCTTGCTCCACCATAGTGACCACCATATGGCGAAGAGTGGAAAGCCTCAAGAATTCCTAATTTTTCTTCCTCCGGTGCACATCGTCGAATCACACCATCGGTACAAATCTGGAAGAGATAGGGCTCATCCCAACAATAGTCAAGGAAATCCCGTTTGAGCTTCTTCCTTAGGTTTGAAGAGAACTCATTCGGTACAATTCCACTCACAAGATGATTGTCTAAGTCAGCGAACCATGGCGTCCCGGTCATAGAAATGGATAGGAGTTGCTCGTCGGGAAATGAATCGTTTATCTCAAGGCCATCATTTGGCCTCCCCTCCTCCTCCTAACGAGACAAGTGGTCCGCCACTTGGTTTTCACTACCCTTGCGGTCTTGAATATCTAAATCGAACTCTTGTAAAAGAAGTATCCACTACATCAATCTTGATTTAGAATCTTTCTTGCTCATCAAATGTCGAAGAGTTGCATGGTCGGTATGACTAATCACCTTTGTACCCATAAAGTACGGACGGAACTTCTCCATAGCAAAGACAATAGCAAGTAGCTCTTTTTCGGTCACTGTGTCGTTGACTTGGGCATCATTCATGGTCTTACTAGCAGAGTAGACCGGATGGAAGATTTTGTTGATACGTTTCCCCAATACCGCTCCAACCTCCATATCGCTTGCATCACACATGAGCTCAAAAGGTAAGCTCCAATTTGGTGTGGTGATAATAGGAGTAGTAGTCAACTTATACTTGAGCAATTCTAAAGCCTTCATCCAATCTTCATTGAAATGGAACTTGGCATCCATCTCCAAAAGTTTGCACAATGGGTTACCACCTTAGAAACATCCTTGATGAATAGGCCATAGAACCCCGCATGACCCAAAAATATCCTCACTCCCTTCACGGATGTAGGGGGAGGGGGTTTGAATATCACTTCAACTTTGGCTTTATCAACCTCAATACTATGCTTTGAAATTTTGTGGCTAAGGACAATGCCTTCCTCGACCATGAAGTGATATTTCTCCCAATTCAAAACCAAGTTTGTTTCCTCACATCTTGCCAATACCTTTTCCAAGTTGTCCAAGCACTCTTCCAAAAGAATTCCCCAACACGGAAAAATCATCCATGAAAACCTCAAGAAAGTCCTCCACCACATCAGTGAAGATGGCTATCATATACCGCTGAAAAGTTGCCGGTGCATTGCATAACCCAAATGGCATCCGTGAGAATGCGAAAGTACCATAGGGACAAGTTAAAGTGGTCTTCTCTTGTCCTCAGGAGAAATAAGAATCTGATTTTAGCCAGAGTATCCATCAAAGAAGGAATAAAAAGCACGTCCGGCCAACCTATCAAGCATTTGATCAAGAGATGGTAGCGGAAAATGATCTTTTTGAGTGACTTTTTGGAGCTTCCTATAGTCCGTGCACACTCTCCACCCGGTGAGAGTTCTTGTGGGGATAAATTCATTCTTGTCATTTTTTATCACAAGTCATGCCCCCTTTCTTTGGGACACATTGAACCGAAGAAGTCCACGAGCTATCGGAAATGGGGTAAACAATCCAACAATTTGATGATCTACTTCTTCACTACCTCTTGCATTACTTCATTTAATCTTCTTTGATATTCGACGGAGGGTTTGGCATCCTCCTCCAAAATAGTCTTGTGCGTGCAAAAGGTGGGGCTTATACCCCGAATATCAACCAATGTCCATCCTATAGCTTTCTTCCTCTTTTGGAGAACCACCAAAGTAGAGTCTACATGCATGTTAGTCAAGCAAGAGGAAAGAATAACAGGTAAAGTGAAACAAGGGCCAAGAAACTCATACCTGAGATGTGAAGGCAAAGGCTTTAACTCCAAATTGGGAGGCTCCTCAATTCAGGGCTTTGTTGGAGGAGTCTTCCGATTCTAAAGATCTAAGGACAATTTTCGAGGTTCATAAGTATATGACCCAATTCCTTGCAAAGCATTGACACATTCCACAAAGTCTTCCTTCTTATCATCATCATGATTAAGCAACACAACTACCAAGGTATCCTCAACATTCATCACAGCACTTGCATCATCAACAATTACTTTGGTCACTGAGTCCACAAACAAACAAACTTCGTTGTTATTTGGTTGCCTCATCGATTTGCACACATGGAAAATAACTTTTTCATCACCCACCCGGAAAGTAAGCTCACCGGCTTCCATATCAACTAGAGCCTTCCCCGTAGCAAGAAAGGTCTACCCAAGATAATAGGAACCTCATAGTCAACCTCATGGTCAAGAATCACAACGTCCGCGGAAGGATGAACTTACCAATACAAACTAGCACATCATCAATAATACCCAATGGCCTCTTCATAGTCCGATCCGCCATTTGAAACCTCATAGATGTGGTTCTTGGTTGTCCAATTCCCAAAGTTTTCAATACAGAGTAGGACATCAAGTTGATACTTTCCCCTAAATCACATAAAGCTTTGGCAAAGTCGGCGCTCCCAATAGTGCAAGGGACTATGAAGGCGCTGGGATCTTCCAATTTCTGAGCCATTGAGTGCACAGTAGCACTCACTTGATGTGTCATTTTGATAGTCTCACAATTCATTGATATTTTCTTTGTTACCAAATTCTTCATGAACTTTGCATGCCCCGGCATTTGTTCCAACGCTTCAACCAATGGCACATTATGGACAAACTATTCATCATATAACTTTTTGAATTGGTTCCCACTATTTTTCTTTGCGAGTCTTTCAGGGTATGTAGGAGGAGGCCTTGGATTGGTGCTTTATCCTTTTGCACTACCGGTTCCGGTATGTCAATCACGTGTTCCCTAGACGGGTTCACTTCTTCTTGTGTCTCCTCCACACTTTTATCCATGTCAATTCTCAACTATTCATTAACTTGAACCTCATTTCTTCGCATGTCATCTTCTTGAACCAACACATCATCATCCATGACTCTTCTTTGGTTTGAGGCACTTGCCTCCCCACCTTTTCCACTCTGTGTGGTTATGGCCATGGCATGTCCTGTATTATTCCCACCCTTCAGGTTCACCACCGTATCACTAGGTAGTGCCCCCTTAGGACGAGTGTTCAAAGCTTGCGAGATTTGGCCAAGTTTAACCTCCAAATTGATGATGGAAGTGTTGTCGAGGCTAATTGAGCATCAGAGTCGGCATTTTCTCCGACATTTGCTTTAACATATTTTTAGTCTGTACCATCTCATTATTGGAAGAACTAGAACCTTGAGACAGATATGGAGGCGGGTTGTTTGGTTGTTGATACATCGGGTGCCTTTGAAATCCCTACCCCTGATTCCCTTGGTTATTATTGCTCCAGATTGGATGTGGGTTGCTTGGTTATTTGAAAGACCGACCCCAATTGCTTTGATTGTTGCCACCCCAATTGCCTTGATGATTTCCTCCCAAATTGCCTTGGTTACCTTGATTACCCAAAGTGCCTTGATTACCGTTATTTCCCCAATTACCTTGGTTGTTGTACCACCACTCCAATTGCCTTGATGGCCTTGGTTGTTCCAATTTCCTTGGTTTCCTTGGGATCTCCATTGTTCTTGATTTTGTCCTTGAGCATTACTTCTTTGACCTTGATAATTGTTGACATATTACAGTTCTTCTTATTACTCATTGTACGAATCACCTTGGTCATACCCACTATCATCTTGCACAAATTGTTCCGGATGGTTTTGCACTTATTGACCTCTTTGATGTCTCGTGTTCATCATCATATTCACCCATTCCATTACATTCACTTGCTTCGGCCCTTGAACTTGTTGAACATGAGCTTTGGCCAATTGGTTCGTTGTGGTTGTCAACTCGACAATAACTTGCCCATGATCATGTAGCTCCTTGTGTAGGTGAATGACATTTGGGTCACCTTGAGGAACATTAGCTATACTTTGCCACGCCGACGAGGTATACATCATCTCATCCAAAATTTCACAAGCTTCGGCATAAGGCGTGTTCATGAAGTTCCCGCCGGCGAGTTGATTTACCACACATTGATTTTTTGTGTTGACGCCCCTATAGAAGGTTTGTTGGATCATGGTCTCGGTCATATCATTATTCGGGAACTCATTAACCATGGTACGATATCTTTCCCAAATCTCGTACAATGGCTCATTGGGCTCTTTCTTGAACGCTAGAATTTCATCCTGTAGTGTAGCCATGTGCCCTCGGAGAGAAGAATTTGGCAATGAATTTTCCGACTAACTCATACCATATATGGATGGAATGATTAGGTAATCTCTCTAACCAGTCAAATGCCTTTCCCTGTAGAGAAAAGGGAAATAGCCTCAAATGCAGTGCATCCTCGGAAACATTTGTTTGCTTGCGCCCCCAACAAGTGTCGAGCCCCCTTTTCTCGCAAAATCGGATTTCGACATTTGACAACTCCTTTTGAAATGGGTATTAAAAAGAATAGTCGCCACCTAACGATTTTTAAAGTGCATTAGGGAACCTATTTACAGATAACTCTGTTTGACTAGTCTACATAAACAAAGATCGGGTAAGGGCTCGAAATTACCTTGAGGGGAAGGTGTTAGGTACTCCTCGAGGTCCACAATGGTGGGTCCCAGACGAACTTAATTAAGCAAATTAGTCTTAAAGGAAAATAAATCCATTTAGACAACTATTATTTCAAAACATGAATTAAAAGGGGTCCTAAGTTTTTTAGCCTATAGGATCATTTCCATGCAATACTTGGTAACTTTCCCCAAGTTGGGGATACACATAGTATTAGAGCATGGGTAATCATTTACTTTAGTACCCAATTAATATCTTTTAGTTGTTACTTAAGCATTCTAGTTGCTTCTAACTCGTGCCTTATGCGTGCACTACCCCTCACTTACCTATGGTCCTGGAGGTGTTTAGGACCTCTATTTAAGGTAGTTCTAGACTGACCTATGTTGCTTAAAATGAGAAAAATCTAGGCGACAAACAAAATTCAGATAGGACTATCATGTAAGGAGAAAATAAGGGCTCATGTTAACCTCCACAAGTAACAACAAAATACACGTAGTTCAATCAGCAAATTTCATTAATTTAGGATCCTATAGGTAGGATATCTAGACGGGCATAAAAAGAATGTAAGAAACCATTTTATTAAAATGAGCATTGGGACCTACTGGCTTGCCTACTGATTTGATTAAGTTCTGAATCTGGGGCATATTTCAAGCAGCAAGAGATCATAGTTTTTAGGCCTAGAATTCTTAATAAACCTACAGTTTTGCCAAAGTGATAACCAGAATAGAATCCTGTAGGCATGGTATCTAAAACTGTTAATTATAGACCATAGTTTATAAACGAGTCATTGGTTTTAACAGACATGTTGTTATCTCTTTAGATCCTATAGGCATGATTTCTAATTTAAAGAATTAGTTTAACTCCTATAGACATGATTTCTAGGTGTTGAAACTGATTTGTTTATTTCCTAAAGACATGGTATCTAAATTGAAGAAAAACTAGTTTTATATCCCCTATAGTCATGATGTATAAGTTGAAGAAAACAAAAAAAATTTATCTCTCCTATAGGCATGAAATCTATGTGGGCAAAAACTTTATTGGAAAGATGTATTGGAAAGATGTGTACGTCCTATGAACATCAATTTCTAATGAAGAACTGACAGAACAACCTATAGGCAGGATCTCTAGCATGCCAAAACTATAAAAATTCAGAGTCACAAACAGTCAGAAGGAAATCCTATAGGCAGGATCACAAAATGAACAGTAATATGCACATAAGGAATCACCATAATGGACCTATAGGCAGGATTTCTACCCGAGCTTGCACAAAGATATATAGAACCCCCCCCCCCCAAGATTTTACTAATAACCCCAGATTTGTCTATTACAGAAATTATTACATTATTACAGCCCAATGATAAATAAATTACATAGCAAGAATCATTACACTATAGGGAGCCTTAGCAGGCCTAATATTAACCTGGAAACTAGGCCTTCAAGCAAAGCAAGTCTGAAGTAACAGGTGGTCCATCCATGATACACAAAGTTGGGCTTCTGGTGTGTCAAAGTTCCCAAGGGCCTGAGGGACCCCGGGCAATTCTCACACCGGAACCTTAATCAGAACAACAGCTTGTAAAAGATTAGAAGACCAGCCCTAATGTGTCAGAGTTCGGAGGAGTCTCAAGGACCCTAGGCAGTGCTGACACTAGGGGTGGTAGGAACCTATATAACTAAGAGTAGAAGTTTTGAAAATAGCATATAAGGGGAGGGAACAACTTTAGAAAAGCAGTTTTATTTTTTAGGAGAAAACAGATTCAATTTACAGGACTGCAAACAGAACTTCACCTAGCACAAACAGAGTCCAAATTTAGCATATGGTTCAAACAAACTAGTGTTTATTCAAACTAGATACCCAGACCAGTACTTAAAATAATCACGGGATCATGGATTAACAAACATAACTGACCGCACATGCTTGCAATATCTAAACATGTTCAGAATGGGGAACATACAACTGAATCAAACAAGGTTTCACATTACTGAAGATGACTTAGTTTATTAATTATCACTATGTGGGATCATATAGGCATATGTGCTAACAGAAGCATACTGAGGTTTGAAATAAAAACACATAGAATAGGAATAGGATAACAGAACCTAAAGCATGTCAATTCAGAAAGAAGTAAACAAGAATCATAGATCACACAGAATCATGTTGGGGTTGAAATGAAATAATCATATAAGCACATGGAACAAAACAAGATAAGAAGAACTAAGACATAGCAGTTGAGAAAGGAATAGACAGGAATCATGTATCAAACAGAAGCATGTTGAGGTTTGAAATAAACTAATCACATAAACATATAGAATAGAACAATATAACATGAGTTAAGGCATACCAGTTAGGAAGAAAGTAAATAGGAATATAATGGCAGTTTGGATACAGAGAATTTAGACTTGGCTTCCAGCCGGCTAAACATTGAAACAAATCAAAGTGATAGAACGAACTCAAGCTTATGAGAGAACAGACAGCTTTGAGAATTTTGAATTGTAAGAATTGTTCAGTAAGGAAATTGTGAAGTGCCTCTATGTGTATAGCTAGGTGTTCGGGTAAGTGTAAGTGTGTAAGCCTCTTTGAAATCAAAACAATGAAAGGTTTTTATAGCATACAGTAGAGTAAAACCAATTAAGGTATGAATTTGATTTGCACACCAATAAGGTATAGAGATCAGTTAATCAGTCAATTAGGGTTGATAGAATCACGGAAGTATCACTTAAATTAAGGAGAGTCTTTCACGGAATAAATTTGCATACAAGATTGAGGTTAAATAAGGTGAGTAGTAAGTCCAGAGATCAATTATAGGCCAGTTGTAATAATCAAAGCAAATAAATGAAGCCAATAAGGAATTAAGGAAAGTAGTACCAATTATTAATCACACATAAGGAAAGAATCTGACAAGGAAACATCAGTATTAAGGAAAACACAATTTCGAAACCCTAATTAGGCGAGTAAATAAATTAATCATTTTAATTGACAGGGCCAAAGTAAATGGGTGAAACATTATAACAAACAGTAGAATAATTGAAAACCCTAAGGCATAAAGATATAGAGATGAAACTCAAGTAAACTCAGTCGAAAAAGCAAAGAAGAGAACCAGAGTTGAAAAATACTTAAACGTTCAAAACATTTTTGCAGAAACCCTATTAGAATTAAAAACCCTAGCTTTAGGAAAAAGTGAAATCGGTTGACAATAATAGTAAAACAGAAGAATCTTAAAGGAAATATACCAAACATACTCAAAACAATTCAGATCTAAAGAGATCTGAACTAATTTAACCAGAAATAGTTAGGTTTATGAAAAAATAGACAGAAGTGAGTCAAATCTGGTTTGAACCAGAGATTTGAAGCCGTAAAAACATGGAAATAGTATTTCTCACAGACATCAAAGTGAATACGGATGGATTAGTCGAGAAAAGAGAGATTTTGAACCAAGTCTAGTTTGAATCTCTTGAGAGTCCATCAAGTAGCATGAGAATCACAACACCAGTAGAGATATGAAGCCAGATAAGTCCTGAAATTGAAGAAAAAACCAATGAATCGAGGGGGTGTCTGTGACGGCGGGCTAGGGTTAGGAGGGGGTGCGAGAGAATAGAAAAGAGAGGGCTGGAAGGGCAGCGGATTTGGGAAAATGGGGTAGGGTTTAGGTCGTTTGGGTAATTAAAAAAGGCAAGTGCGTCCTGATGTTTTAGACTTCAATACCACACAAGAATATAGGTTACTTTGTGTGGTATCCAATTTTTCGAGTGTTGTCTCAGTAGAAGAACCTGGTTCTTCTTCGTGTTCCAACTATTACTGTTGC